>JAMALA010000004.1:0-89384 GCA_023628255.1 Cystobasidium sp. 2NF920
CGGAGACTTGAGGTCGGCGTGGAGAGCATGACTTGCGGACTGTGGATTATTTCGAGGTGCAAGCTAGCACACGAAGATAGCGGATAGTGTAGATTTGGTAATGGTAAAGATTATGAATATACCCGAGTCACTCAGACTCACGTAATATCGAATGAAGAGGGATTTCCGCAAAATGAATCAGTAACGATGAACAGTAGTTTTTAGTGTAGCAGGACGTCTCTCGAGCCGCCAGAATATACGCATCTTGTATCAGCAACAACGACAAGCATGTCGTCGTGTATTAATTCCTTGTCGTCTTCTATTAATTTCATTAAAAAGAACTTCCCGTAATGCAATACCAATTTCATATACCGATAATCGTCCCTACTACTGATTCGATGTGAACTAGAAACTAATGCAGCAATTGTCCATAATCTCCGTATTCCTCTTTTTTTGGCCGAATCACCATCAGCCTGCCTGTCTTCAGGTAGTCAAGCGTCTTCTCAGGTGCTCTAGGTTATAAGCCAATTCTCCGCCCGGTGTAGCAGCTGACACAGTAGATTGGAGAGTCGTAGGATCGCCCGGTGTCGCATTGAAGAGTTCCGCGAATTGTGTTGTGACATTTGATCCCCCTGGTACGGCGACATAATGGTCGATGTAATTCTTGATATAGTTGAAGTACATCACTAAGGAGGACACAGGTTGTGAGAACGCATTAGTTTTTGTGTGGACCCCGAGCGATAAAGAAGTGGGCTTACCGCCTTCGTAGTTTGGCATTGAAGCGCATGTACGTTCGCTTGTTATAGTATCGATCCATTGGAGGTTGTTGACGGTACTGTTGGTTCTTGTACCGGTCTCGCCCTGCATAATTCCATAATGATAAAGTCAGGAACAGCAAGCTATCGCAAGGTGTACAAGGTTTATACTAACCATCCAGAATGGCTTATCATACGCTAGTGCGAACGTATCGTGTGTCTGCTTGATCAATCCATCCGGGTAGAGGTACTGGCTCCTGGGTGCTCCAAGTTCGGTATAATAATCAAGAGCGACGATATCCTATCAAGAAAAGAATAGGTCAGTCTTTCTGGTGAAAACCCAGATACATCTATCAATCTATTCAAAGTCAAAAATTCACTCACTACATATTCCTCTCCTGGCCAGAACTGTCGAATTTCATCCATGCCACCAACATTAGCGCACCACATGTGTTGGACGGTAGGTAGTTCCCTCTTGAATGTATCATAGACCAATCTCCATGAAGTCAAGAAGTTCGCTGGGCTTGGGTCATGATATGATCGTCTTCCAGTTGGGTCATGGTCATCCGATCCTCGACGGTAGTACCCTAGCAGCCAAAAAGCCCAAGTCAGGACAGGCTCATACTATGCAAATTGGGGAAAAGGAGGACAATTGAACTCATGGGCGAAGCGCAGCCATACTGTCACTCCTCCATCAACGAATTGCTTGATGACCCCGACCATAGCGTCGAGTTGGGCCGTATCATTCGCCTGGAAGCCATCGAAACCATGTACCGGCTGGAACAAGAGATTTATAAGCATGTACAGATGTATGTTGCTTCTGTATGTGTGATGTAAGTTTACTTACTGCTATAGAAGCTACGAAAACCGTATCTTTGGCATTGATGGCGGGCTGAAGGTGTGGTAGAATTTCACTTCCATTATAGTACGTAGATGGATCACTGATAGAGAGAGTAAGACAAGGAGTCAGTATGTGATTCCGTAAGAATCTAGCTAATATGATGTAGAAGAATATGGATTGAATACTTTGAGATATACTCCTGCCTGGACCGCCCGTCATGAGCACCGGGCAGGTCCAGGCAGGAGTAAGATCCCGAAGTAGCTACGGCGAATTCTGAGTGGTTGCACGGCATTGCAGTATCTTTATAAAGTCAGGCTTCACCCGAGTGTTCCGGTCTTGCATGATCTTTCTCTCCCGCCACTTCTGAAAAGAGAGCACGTGCACAAAACGGGAGGACAAGAACGAAGAGAAGGGAAACATACCCAGGAACGTAATTATCTGCTTCAATATGGTCATAAGCGCCCCATGAATACGCAGGTTTGCCAACTGCTGCATTAATCTCTGCTAATGTTTGAGGTTCTCCTTGGGAGCCGTATCTAATCAGAAAGAAGGGAGTCGGTCAGTGCTTTGGACTTGCCAGTGTGCAATTAGATGTATATAGCGTACAATGTATTTCCGTCATCGAGGTACCATCCAAAGTAGGCGCTGTTGTAATATATGTGTCAACAATGTCTTGAGAGAGATGCGAGGATCTAACCCACCAGTTCCTGCGCAGGACGTTCTCGTTGATTTCCGTTCCGTTGAGTGTAGTCGTCTCATTAGACTGTCTTTTCAGTACAGCTGCTTCCGCATGAGCTACAAGGGCTATAGCAGTGCCCAACAGCAGTATCGAAGCTCTTGCTCTACTACTATTATGATTGATCTTCACCATCTTTCGGTCCTTCGTCCTGTGTTGATCTATGATCGGGAGCTCCACAGGCTCTTGAGGAATGCGAAGAGATGGATGTATGTATGATGACAGCACAAGTGGCTGTGGCTGTGTATATCGTGTAGCCTCTTCTGCCGTGCTATTAAGTGACTGTGTTCAGTATCCAATAAGACTGAGAATGCTGGTTGAGCTCCAAGAGTATCTCAGCCCACCGGCAGTAGTCCTGCAGAAACACACGCACATGCACGAGGTCAAAGACATGCAAGGACTGATCAAGTACCATAATACGGCAGGGCTTTCCTGATCAGTGAAATCAATCAAATCAAATGCATTACTGTTCTATTGTGTGCCAACAACATTGGGAATTGGTGAATACTGAAGACTGAAAGCCCGTCGGCGGCATCATGCGTATAACCATTCTACATATCATCGGAGTTGAGCCCGGCGATCTGCCTGTTTAGCTTTCAATTCTGGATCTTGGAAGGCTTTACTACAGCGGCTGTTTCATTTGAAAGACATGTATTAATGTCAGCATATCTACCAATCCCTCAGTGCCGCTGTCGTCAACCTACGTGCAGACATAGAAAAGGGTCATCTTGCTCTCGGCTCGTTTCGTTTGCTGATCTTGGTAGAAGACGGCTCTGCAAGGTGAGCAAGGGTGAGTAATCTACTAAGCTGATACGCTAACCTTTCTTTGCTACTCACTCTCCGTTTCCACACCTCGGACATGTCATTGCTGCTCGCGGCTGTTAGGACAAGTAAGGTCACCGAATGCCTGCTTGCTCAGCTGAAGTATACCGCAATGCTTACCAGAGTAGGATCCGTAGCGATGTCCTGAGTGACACCAGCTGTCTCTCTGGATACATACGGAAACCATTAGCTCTCCACTTCACAGAAGTAATACATGCTACTAACCTCAGCTCTGTGATAAGCTCATTTCGATAGACACAGATATTGTTGGTCTCTTCGAACCCTGAGTGTCGTTTGAAGAAGATGTCAGGACGCTTGCTTGCGTCACTTAGTTATAGTCCAAATGAATAACCTACAATCGCAATTCCTGCATGCATAGAGGAGAACCTTGTGTATCTTGTCGGCTTTGGGGTATACTGAGTATTAATGATTGGAATTACAGGTCATCAGCTGCCTTCGTTTAAGAGTGACAGCAGCGACACTGAGCTTACGCAAATTGTTGCATTCACCACAGAAGCGTAGAGATGCCATATCTTGAAAGTGGTTGTAAGGTGGTTGTAAGCTGTCCGAGGCTTGCGAGAAGCTGAGATTCCAGGTGTGGTCGACGAGGAGCTCGATCAGCTACAACGAAAGCGCCAAGTTGTGTTCTATCGTTTGTAACAACCTCAAGCCAGTATACACGATGACAGTGGTAGATGATGAGACGTCGAGGTATGCTACTACACATCCGCTCACGAGCTCCGTGTATGGTCACTGACCGCGTGGATGTTACTCACAGGCTATGGCAGCTACTCACTGAACTGTCGGCTCAGCTATCAGCGAACAAAGAGCACTGTGACAGTCTCAAGAGGCAGTGCGAGCAGTTGAAGGTACGGCCAATTATTCGTACTACTCTTTCATCAGTCTCTAATCACTCTTTGCTGGAATATCAGACTCAAGCTATACATACGGGGACGGGCTTCACGCTTCGCAGGTTCAACACCGACATCACCAAGGGTAGGCGGCTTCATCATACACTACCTGTCGACAACGCAAAATGAGCTGACTGGTAAACTTTTATCGACTGATGGCCTTACAGAACAATTCGAATCGGAATTGGAAAGATTCAACGCTACTCTTGTACTGGAGAACCAAGCACTACAATATGAGAACCGGCAGCTTAGTATGCTACTTAAAGACTATGAAGGGACGCTGGATAATGTAATGGCTAAATTCAGGACGTTTGCGGTTAGTTTTGACATGCCCTTCCTTCGTCCGAAACGTATATATGAACACTAACCCTTACTTCACGTGTTCGTTCTTTGATCTACATACAGCATTCATCACAACAATACGAACTTGAATCCGCACGGCACTATGAGACGTTATTAATGCAGCATGTCGGAGAACCTATATCAGATCCCATGTCTTCCACTTCATTATCTTCCAACACTCTCGCCCTTTCAAACAATACGAACGGTCAACAACAGCAACAACAGCCATCGCAATCACAGTTACCACAGCAACGCCATCAACAAGCAGTAGTACAAGGTGTCCGACCTGCAATATTAGACGTTCAAGATCCACTGGCTTTACAATGGTCGTTGGCTCATCTTTCTTCACTTATTCGGAAAGCATTGAGAAGCATACAAGGCGAAGATGATGTTTCTTCATCTTCTTCTGATGATTCAAGTAGCAGTGATGATGGCGATGCTGTTGACGGAACAGCTGAACGCACTTCGAATGGTGGAAGTCGCGGGACTCGTATGTCAAGTAAAGACGCACATGATCAACTGCAGTCCCTTTCGTCGGTAATCTCAAACACCGCAGCCGCAGTAGAGAAGCAGAATAGCTCGCAACATCAGCAACATCAACATCACCATCACGCAGATACCAAACACGACGAAGGAGAAGGTGGCTACGTACGGTTATTACTCAATCATGGCTTTGATAAATCAACAGCTGCTTTGGAAAGAGATATCGAAATGGAAAGACTGAGAAAGGAAAATGAAACACTTAGGGAATTGTTGGCGGTTGCTAATGATGTGCCGCCTATACCACCACCAACGTCTTCAGGTAGCACAGCGGTGACGACGGCCTAGGCCATTGACAGAGTGATGATGATGCCGATGATGCTCTGAGCTTGAGCATGTAAGCTGTAACCTTGTAGCAAAGTAATAGTTGCTAGCTCGTCTAGGATGGTCTCGTGACAGTACTACAATTTATGGACTATCTCCAGGCAAGCTGTCCCAGCCTATGGCTCTGTAAGGTCCGTTCGGATCTCAGAAACGCTAGTCTGACTCGTCAAGTTGCGATTCTGATCCTTTCACCGTTGGACCCTGCTTGACATCTAAGATTGCTTGCTAATTATGCAGCAACCTCGTGCCCGATCGACGCGTGTGCGATTCCGCACTTCGATAGCAACTACTCTGCTCTGCTTCAACATCGTACATCCCGATAAGCTAATCTGTCACATTTCTACGTCATTCATATATCACATAATTTCAAGGCCTAATAGCATCTCGAGAAAGTTCACTAGAAAATGACACCTGCGACATTTCGCAACCCAGCGAATACATCAAGCGATACAGAACAATCCCCACTTTTATCAGGTCAGAGAGAAGATAACCAACAACGCACTCAAGAAAGTATGCCTACTAAACGATCTTTGCTGGCGAATAACTTGTTTGGTGGACCTAGAGCTCTAGCTACTCAGGTGAGGGTTAGATCTGACCGATACTAGTGTGATTCCGATCGTGCTTATTGGGTCATTCTCTTAACTATTACTGGATATCGGAATACTGCGTGATTGTTGTACTTCCAGCTTGGATGTTTGATGCTTCTTGTTCCAGTAGCTGTCATAATTATCAAGAACCCAGCAGGTCAGTCGCAAGCAGCAAATGCAACATCATAATGGGTACACCAGACGAGGACTGAAACACATTTTGTTGCTATCACGCAATTCTCTCTTGGGAATAGGTCTATTCTCATATCATCCACCTCTTCAAACATTCGCAATTATCTTATTCGCGCAAGGAGTCTTGACGCTACAACCTACATCGACGAAAGCAGATAAAGCACGTGGTCTAGCGATACATCAGATCTTCCAGATCGCCGGTTTAGCTATTAGTAAGCCGATACATGCCTTACTCCGGACTTCTGTCTGACTGATTATTGATGTGTCCTTTCAGTTGCTGCTGGCGTGTCAGTCATGATTGCGAATAAGGCTTTGCATTCAGGTGTGTCGATGCATTTTCCCAAATCAGTACCGCACGGCGTGAGTAGATACTGATTCATGTATTTGTACATGTAGCACCTCATTTCACGTCGTGGCATGGCAAATTCGGACTTGTGACATCTATCTTGCTCGTCCTACAAGCTCTGATAGGTATCCTGATAGCCTACGATCCCGGTATGCGCCTTCTCGGTGGTGAAGGCAAGGCAAAAGCATTATGGAAGTATCACCGTACGTCGAGCATACCATGGGTCACCTGGAAGACACGTACATGCTGATCCTTTTGAAATAATACAGGCCTGTCTGGGTATCTCATACTACCGCTTGCACTCTTCACTGCTGCGCTGGCGACTTCATACGCAGACTGGGTCGTTGGACACTCGTCAGTTGCACAGCGGGTATTGATGACTGGTGGATTGGCTCTCATCGCATTAGGTTTGTGGAGCGGAGCGAGGTGAGTCTGGAACTGCTTTACACTGGCCGCGCGGGACACCTTTTGTGGGCTAACCCAAATTGTGTGTGTATAGCCTCAAGAAGCTCGGAATCAAGAGTGCTTAGCATGTACAGTGCTACTGCATCTCATTCATTCATTGTTGTCTCTCTGACAAGCATTGTAGCCAGCGTCGGTCATCCACTCTTCAGCATATCATTCATTGTAATGTCTCCGCAACGTACATGAGAGGAAGCTTTCATTCGCACGAGCTTTCAGCACAATGTCAAAGATTAGCCTTGCCAAGTTGTCAATATAAGTGGAAGTATCAGTATAATGAGAAGCTTGTTGTCCTGAATTACACTGGATCTTCCATCATAGCCAAATCTTCTCTTTTGATCGAATAATTTGCGATAATCATGAGGCGGCTTCCTTCTCCCTTAGCCTCCTTATCCGTTACATTCCAAAGAGAAGCAAGGACTCCGGTTCGAGGACTATCATCAGCTTAGGAGTAGATTGTCAGGCTAGCCTAGCAGGTTGGATGGCTGCATACTACTCCCTTGCGTGATACTCGCTTGCTACATAGGTTCAAGCGCAAGATCTGCAGACAAGCTTACCGGGAAGAGTTTGGAGTTGGCGGACATCAGGGCAGCTAGGTGGATAGGACAGCTGCACACTGCTCGAATAAGAGTGAAGAGTGTGTCAATTGGTCATATATACACGGGATTGTCGTCTTTCACCTGAAAGCCGCCGGCGTGGTGGTGGTTTCCGTCAGCCGTCATGGAGAGCGACGATGAAGATATCGGTATTCAAGAGCTCGACATTGACGATGATGATGGAGGAGTCTCCTCAACGACCTCCCCTCGTCAAGCTGTAGCTCCACAACAGCAGCCACCTATCATCTCAGGCTTGTCTACCATCTTCAGAGCGAAACGAACGGAGCTTGAAAATGGACAAGAAGCTGCTGGCTTGGCTTCGACTGCAGCAGGATCATCATCATCATCATCGACACCTCTAGGAAATACGAATGACACATCAGGTAGCCCAAATGGCATTCAAGTGAATCAGAAAGACGAATATACCAGATTCAAGCATCCTAAACGCAAGTCTGACGAAGCATACTACCCCTCCGCCCACTCGCCTGCAGGTGGTGCAGACCCAATTCACATGTCACGGCATGGGCGATCCTCGAGCAGCTCGTCCAACAACAGCGACAACGGAAGAGACAGAGGCTTTGGTTACATGAACAGCAACAATCCAGCTGAAGATCGCTGGGCTACTGCTTTCTCTCCGAATCTACGACCGATGCACGTACCAGGAAATTCCCCAGGCAGCAACAGCAGTGGCACAAGTCCTGCTTTTGACAGCTATCTGTCACGTCGACGTTCGATAGGCCACAATCAACCTGGTCACTCATCATATTCACCGTCTGCTACATCTCCTATCCAATCTTCCTTTGCAGCATATCACGCCCGTGCATCATCATCATCATCGTCAAACACCGGGGGGCAATCACCAGCATTCGGAGCCTCCTCGCCACCGAGCAACCTCCCGCTTCATGCACACCTGCAGCAGCCTCTAGTCGCAAGCACAGAAGATGTAATTGCTCATCTATCGCATAGTCCACATGCGCACGCGGAACTGCACCCGTGTCCACCGCCAGATGCAGACGAGCCATGGATCGATCTTCCACCTTCAATAGACGCCACAATGCAACAGCATCAGCATCAGCAGCAACAAAGTCCATCACGAGAGCATGCTTTCCCACACTACGATATCTCAAGATCTCCTGTTGTGATTCCCGCAGATGTGAATCTGGAAAGAAGACGCTCAGATCCATCAGGGCTATCACGCTCACCTGCGAATCGTCCTACTCGCAAAGCCAATTCCTCTCCCGCAAGAGTACCATTGAGATTATCACTTGCGCATACGGGACATGGTACCAGTCCGCTTCTTGATGGGTCAGGTCGTCGGACAACTTCACCTGCGACTATGACGGGAGGACAACATCAGCACCAGCGTGGTCGCAGTGCTTCCGATATCAACGATGTACTCTCACCACGGAGCTCTCCACGCGAACAGAGTCCTACCGGTCAATTGGGACGACGGCCGGCATCTTACGAAGGCGAATCTTCTCTATTATTGACGCGGCAGAGATCACACAGTCCTTCAGGAAGATCTGCAGCCCTGTCAACATCGTCATTACAAAGTACGAGTCCCTCTCAGCAACGATCACCTGGCTTTGGTGCTAGTCCGCGACAGCAGCCATACATACCTGCTGCGACATTACCGGGGCATACATCTAGTCCGGGGGATGCTTCCCAGTCGCCAGTCGAGATGAACTTGTCTGGAGAGGAGACAATAGCGTCGCCTACATCTCCTCAACCGAAAGATCAGTCTAGCTTCTTCACAAAAGATGTAAAGCTTTTCCCGCCTGCTCCAGATCATGATCTTTCACTTCCACCTCGCTCAGGCTGGGATCTTTCAGATGATGCAGATGTCTCACCGCTGGAGGAGAAATCAATGGAGGAAGCGCAAGGTTCTTTCGATATGTCCCACGATTCATCAATGGAAGAACATGATCAAGACTCTGCTGAAATACGGCCTGACATGTCTCCTTCGAGTCCAACGATGGGAACGATACCTCTACCTCTGATGGATGCCGACGACAAGGATAAAAGTCCAGAATGGGGCGCACCACTTGATTTTAATCGTGGTCCTGTTGTGGAACTGGAGACATTGTCACCTGAAGATGCATTCGAAGCGGATCCAGAAGGAAATGACGGTTTCCAGATTGATATGGACGAAGAAGGCTTAACTCCCCTAGAGCGTATCTTCCTCTTTGCTAAAAGTGAACATGCCAATCATCGAGAGACAGTTTCGAGGATGCTACCCGTCTGGCTAGAAGAAGTCGAAGTTTGCGAAGCGGTGGATTATATACTTCCATTGTTCCAAGGGCTGATACAAGATGAAGACTACGTTAAGGAAGCATTTGCGTCAAGCCTTGACAAGTTGATGTGGTACTTCTTCTCGGTAGGCTCAGTCCAGCGTATGCAAGTTGCCCTTTCCGGCTAACAAAATTTGCCTCCGCCAGCACTGCCCGCTCGTCGAATTATCCGCTCAACACGAAATTATCAAGATGTCCGTTGATGCAGATCACGGGGATCACCTAGATGGCCAACTGCGAAGCGCTTACAAAGAAGGCTTATCTCCCAACATTGCGGTCTCCGAAAGTGGCTTGCAGCTCTTCAAAGCGGAAGATGCTAGTTCTAGCGGAGCAAACATGGAGTCCGTTCGGAATGCATATCAGGACGCGAAAAGTGATATAGCTGGCTTGACGCCCGTTTCGGGAACTACATTGGTAGAACCAGATTCCGGCAGTACCATGCTGGACGACGATCAGCATGACGACGCTGTTGAAGTCGTAGACCGTACGTCTCGATTCATGGCATTTCGATGTCGAGAAGCCATACTGACAATATGTCATGATGGCAGGTCCCTTGCTCCCGCTCGATACCTTCCACAGTATTGTAGCTGCACTACTGATGAACGAAGTCAGCACAGTGGCGGCGGTAACGCAAGAAGCTATTGTACGCTTCATAGAACTCCTTGAAGACAAGACCGTAAAGCCATCAGACATCAACCACCAGCCGGAAGAAGAGGCAAGCACGCCAAAGCCAGGCGAAGAAGGCAAGCGTACGCATATCCACAGACACTATGATCTGCCAGACCGTGCCAGACTTCTCATACGTAACGATCTGATCAATGAGATTGTTCTTGCACTATTCCGGTTGGACGAGAGACCGCCGGCATTCGCGTCATTGTGGAAGGATGACCCATCTCAATCCAAAGCCAACATCACGATGCCAGAGGTACGTCCATGCCAATGTTCCTCCACTACCACCACACCTGACGTATGCTTTCAGCAGGACTCATCTTCCAAATTCTCGCATTTCTTCGACGATCCTATGGCCTCCATGTCGCCTACTTCACATGAAGATCCAGATGCACAGCAAGGTGTCTTTGTCGGCTTAATGCTGATTGCCTTGCTGGCGGAGGCGCACTGCCTGCCAGTGGACCTTCTCGAAGAAAAGCTGTTGCCAGAGGTCACAGCTTGCGCTCGCGATCCCTTGATTGTTCTGAAGAAACAGTCTGTAGAGGTCTTGGCGAGCTTGTGCAAAGCTATCTCGGATGAGGCCGTGACATCGGCAATTGTAAGTGGCCGATATGGGCCGGAGCGTTTACTGTTGCTTACCGTCTTTTGTTCGCTCAGGCGCCCATCGTCATGGATCTCAGCGAAGACAACTCTCCTACCATTCGTCGAACCATAGCAACGTTGCTTCCCGAGGTCGTGTCGAAAATTATACCGGAAGGGTATCGCCGTGATTATGCCGTGACCCTCTCCGATACCTTAGTTACGGACACCGTAGCGATGGTACGCCAATCGTATTCGGAGATTTCTGGTCCACTCATCTACATCTTCAAGGACGATGTGCCAGAACCGCTCATTGATCATTTCATCGGCTTTATTGATTACGAGCCCTCTCCACCCGCGAAGGAAGCAGAGCAGGATAATGATGTTTTCGCACCTCTAATACCGGCATTTGCTACGGCAAATACAGACGTGGACATGAAGCCAACGAAGAAGAGTGCCCTTGACTGGAATGTGCAAGATGATCATGGACGAGCCATCATTACAGCATACAATCTACCAGGAGTCGTCCTTTCAGTTGGTCAGAAAGGTTGGCTGGAGCTGAAGAGACTGCACGCCGCACTAGCGCTCGACTCTACAGTCTCTCAGCCGAGGTACTTGATTGCATCTTCGATACACGATGTCGCAAGCTTCATTGGTCCGGAACAAGCAGAAAGCGACCTGATACCTACCTTCAAGCGACTAGCAGCCGATGACGATATCGAGGTCGTCATGCGAGCTTTCGAGCGATATCCTGAGTTCTTGGCCCACATACCACCGACTAGTATGCAGATCATGGCGAATGTGCTTTGCGAAGCATGGAACGACAAGGCTCGAGAAGACTGGAGGCTACGCGAAGTGCTTGCTGAAGGCTTGGTCGCTCTTGCCAAAGTAATGAGTCACGCACATGTGGATGAGGTAGACGCGTTGCTTTCGGCTCTCAAAGAGGGACTGTACGATCGTTTCACCGCGGTCCGAATGTGGGCGACCAAAGCTGTAAGGATCAGATCTGCTCGGCGGAGCACACAATAAGCTTGCTGATGACCTACGTACCTCAGGTTCCTCACTTCTGGCTAAATTTGCTAGACTGCTCAGACGAGCATTATAGACTGTCAAGTACTTTATGGTCGCTGTCGGAAGAGACCCATCACAAGCATCGAGCAACGTAAGCGCGGATCGGTACCACAATATATGCAATCTCACTAATTCCGGGTTTTCCTCTATCTTGCAGATACTGTTTGGCGTTGCTAGAGATGGTACAGGATCACGCTAACATCGAGCAAGAACATATGGAAAAGCTCGCTGAGCTCGCAGAAGATCGCGTAGTGGATGTTCGTCTGATGGCAGCACGCTGCCTGAGTACAGGATTCGAAGAGGGAAAGCAGTTCGCGACGATCCATCCACCAGAGATCGTCAAAGCCCTTCACAGTCTGATGTCGGATCCTTCAGCAAGTGTACGCGATGAGCTCCGCGGAGTAGATGCTGAAAGCATCGTAAGACGTCGGGATGAGATTGAAAGCGATACTGTCTCCCAAGAACAGGCATCAGACAGCTCTGATGATGATGAGGACGGAGCTTCGCCGAGATCCGATAGCCGAAATTCAAATACCAAAACGATGACTGCTTCATATAGAAGCGCCAATTCTGCAACACACGATAAGACAAGTCAGACGAGCTCATCTCAAAACACAAATGGCTTTACCTCGGATTACAAAGAAAGCCCGACGCTATCGCAAGAGCGTAACGATGATGAAAGTGACGATGAAGTCGAAGACGTCGATCTGGACTCGTCAACTATATACGAAATAGATCTTGAAGAGCTAGCATCATCCACAGCTCACTTACCTAAAGTACAAGAGCCAATTCAATCGCCCATACATCGATACACCCCGCCTCTACCGAGAAACACATCCAGCAGCTCACTCTCGACAGCGTCGCGACTGTCTAATACGCCACCAAATCTCCCATGTCAGCTTGAACGTGCTAGCAGTGCATCATCATGGCACTTCTCGATGCGCGAAGAAGAGCAGTATGTGGCTATCGATGTCACTGGACATGCATGATGCTCTCAAAGCTAGTATGCAAGCCTAAGTCAAATCCGCAGGTTATCTCCAAATGATCAAGTACTTCTAGAGCTCTTGTTTCTTTGAATGACTTCTTTCCCGGTAAACATACAAAGTTATCCCAAACCCACATTCGTACGTAGTAGTTGCAGAGTGCTTCATTTTATGACCCCTGTATCTAGGCGCCAGCGAGTAGAGACCGCACAAACCCCACCATGTAGCTTTACGGAACGTGCGAATGAGTAAATGCAATAGCAAGCTTGTTTCTTGAAATCTATAGTTAATACTGCGTCTACCTAGGCTCTTCCCTTTGACAGGCACCGCGTACGTGTGGCAAACATACGCGCGTGGCTATCGGTTACATACGTGCGGACCCTCTTGTTTCCTACACCTCATTTACGTCTCAATTGGTTACAAGCATTCAACACCATGTCGCATCAAGCAGAAGGCAGCAGCAGCATAGACGAGTCCGACCTCCTGCCCACGCAGACAGCAGGCTACCGCCCCGGACAACAAAAGACAATAGATGAGCTGCAGGGACTAGATAAAGACGACGAGGCACTCAACAGATGGAAGCAGTCACTACTCGGTAATGCGGGTGCTGCATCGGCTACTGGAGCTAAGGCCACTGTAAGCCTTCCGATCTGATTTATCTGAGCACCGTCTATGACCCTCAAGAACCCAATCGAGAGAACCGTGATGCAGACAGCACATATAACATTACAAATGGCTGATTTCCATCACTGCAGATTACTCTTATCGCACTCAGATTGACCTCCCCTGGCTTGAAAAGGCCCATAGTGCTCGACTTGAGTACTCCAGAAAGTATCGCCAAGTTGAAAGGCAAGACCGACGTCGCTACAATCAAAGAAGGTGCAGAATACAGTGTCGAGATTGAATTCAAAGTTAGTGGAGGTCTTTGTTCTGGACTTAAATACCTTCAAGTCGCGAAAAGAGGTGGTCTTAAAGTAGATAAGATTGAACAGATGATTGGTTCGTATGGCCCTAGCGTGGACCCTGTAGTGAAGCGCTTCCCTCCTGAGGAGGCACCTTCAGGTGGGTTATCATGCTACAATTGGTAATTATAGCCAACCTTACTAATACTCCCCACAACAGGCATGCTCGCAAGAGGATCATACGTCGCACGAACGCGTCTCATTGATGATGACGGAACGTAAGTACTCGGTGGCAAATGTATACAAGCAAAGCAAGACGCGTATATGTATAGTCAAAACACACCGCAGCTGACTGAACCTCGTTCTACAGTATTCACGCAGACTTTGAATGGTCTTTCAAAATCGCAAAAGATTGGTAGAAGAAGCACCAGCCACGGCGAGTGGCAGCTTTCGAAGGTCGAAAACGCTTGAAGCTTTTCGAATTACAAACCCCAAAACAAGGATTCAAGAAGCAAATACCTCAGACTTCTTTTCAAAACAAATACATTTAGTGCCTTGTATCGCAATTCTCCTCTTATTCTCTTCTTGAGACGCACAATACCGTGCTTATACTGCAGGCATTTCTCCACTTTGGTAGCAAACAATAACAGTCGCTCCATACGCATACGCAAATGCAAAGGCCGTGGCTAACCGGTAGATTGTTTGCACTCCCGCATCTGCGCAAATAGTGACTGCCCTTCTACATATCATACTGACTGCCATACACGACGTAAGTGCGCGTTTACTGCTCGAACTTGTATCCTCCTACTCTGTCCTTCGCGGTACCGGCCCATTTGAGGAGTTCTTTCCCATCTGCAGTCTCTAACGCAGCGAGTAGCTCATCCCCATTTTTGACCGGCCCTACACCTTCCGGCGTACCAGTTAATAGTAGATCACCTTCTTCGAGTGTCATTATACTGGATATATGATTGATAAGTCTAGGTATACGGAATCTGCTCATACACATGGAGAGCCATTCAGTCACAATAAGAACGAAGGATGTGAGGTTAGTAAGGTTGGAAGGAAGCTTACAGCATATCGGAAGTCAGACCATTTTGGGTGAATTTACCGTTGATCTTCAACCATAAGCGGAGATTATGTGGGTCTTGTACTTCGCTAGCTGGCAGGAAGTCGCTGACAGGGCAAAAAGTGTCAAAACCTGTGCATTAAAACGATACATTAGTAGGATCTCTAGCCATGTTAGCAATGAACACAAAAAAATACCTTTTACCGCTGACCATGGCAGTCCTTTCTTCTTTACGACTTCTTGTAAGTTGCGAGCGGTCCTGAAGTCAGAATGCAGACCATTAGTGCATAGTCCAACATGCTACAGAAGCACAGAGTCTGGTTTACATATCGATAGCCAAAGTATATCCAGCGATATACTTCATAGCATCCTTCTCTGTAACATCGCGTCCTTTCTTGCCGATAACTACACCCAGTTCGACTTCATGATGTACATCGATACCCTGCGGTAACTCGACAGTGCCATTATTTGCGAGATATGAAGTCGTGGGTTTCAAGAAGAAGAAAGGTTCTTTAGGTGCTGTATTGCCCAGTTCTGTTAGGCCGCAGCGAAATGAGAGATATCAGTCACGAGATCCAGCAATGATATCAAGGCGGGGCGGGATTGTCGAGAATGCCGGTTATGCATGTAGCAGTGCCTGCTCCGGGGGACCAGCTTCAATGGATGTGGATTACCTTTGACGTGGTTCATATAGTTGCGTCCAATTGCAACGCATTTCTTGCCAGACCTGAAGAAGGATGCCATCTTCCTCGGTCTCGTTGTTATCTTTGCCGGTTGATGCAGCGACAACCCGAAAGAGCAGCAAGCAGGCAAGGCTGAGCAAGGCAAGAAGAGCCTTCAAGGGCGGGAAGGGAAGCCATTTAGGACATATTCGAACACAAGACGTTACCCTGTCAACAAGGCTCCAAAGCTTAAATACAGGGAAACGGAGTTGGTGTGCACTACTGCCCGCAACCAGCCTTCCAAGCTGCTACATACACCATCGAGATCACGAGATCCGGAGAGATCCTATTACTGGCCACGCAACAACAGCAGGTCAACCGTGGACTATTCAAAGAGCTTCTACTATCACTTACAGATCTTTCTGCCAACTTCGAGCCGCCCTTACGTGCTACAACGGCCTGCACGCCAGCTCGTCACTTCACGATCAGCAACAACAGCTGGCTGCCTTTCTAGGCCACTGCGTCAATCAAGTCAGGCAATTGAGGGTACAGGCGCACAGAGAAGATTCTGGTCGCCAAAAGAGCTTCTTCCACCTATCTTCCACCTGCGCGGCGCAATTTCATTGAGACAGGCCCATCATGGATGAAGATGCGCCACAGAACTTTGCATACGACTACATCCAAAGTGAGCACCCTTTTATGCAGCACAATAGCGAACATGCGTACTAAATCTCCCTGTTCCACTAGAATTCTGTATCGTTGGCAACGCTAGCGTTGGAAAGTCAAGCATTTTAGTCCAGCTGACAGACAAGCGGTTTCTAGGCGCAAGCTCCGAGCCTACGGTGTGTCATCCTGTCTTCTCTGTACCGTTGAAGCTTGAGACCTTTGTACTGACATGTCATAATACCTGACAGATTGGTGTAGAGTTTGGAAGTCGACTGATTCCGCTGGAAGATGGCCGTAAAATCAAATTACAAGTATGTCCAGATTCGGAATCTTACACGTTGAATTTTGCACTATGCGGGAACTGACTATCTCGTGTCATGACTCTGAAACATCAGATATGGGACACAGCAGGTCAAGAAACGTTCAGAGCCGTGACGAGGTCATATTACAGAGGAGCAGAGGGCTGTCTTCTTGTCTTTGACGTTTCCGACCGACGGAGCTTTACGGATTTGCATATCTGGCTTGATGATCTGAAGCAGTGGGCAGAGGAGGATGTTGTCATCATGGTAGTCGGTAACAAGAGTGAGCTTCAATCAACTCCGTAGATATGTCCTCTACGACTCGGTGCTGACCATCTCCATGTGGTTTCGTCCAGTCGATACACCTGAAACACGGGAAGTGACGCGGCAAGAAGCAGAAGAATGGGCCGAAGAGCATGGTTTACTATATTATGAAACGAGTGCAAAGACAGGCGAAGGTATTGAAGAAGCTTTCGAGAATACAGCGAGGAAGATACATGAACATCTCTCGAAGAATAGGGAACAATTGCTTGCTAAACGCAAGAAGAGACAGGGCGCTATGGGTAGCTTCCCTAGTCTGACGGGTGGAAGTAGCACACGGTCAGGGTGCTGCTAGTCATGTCTTTCTTCGTCCCTTCTCACATTGTCGATACATATACATCAATTGAAATCACTACTTGTAGCTCTACCATTCCGTACCATGAACAGGAGAGATGATAGTTGTTGTGACTGATAAGTCTATCACCTAATGTAATACTTGCATTAGTAAGGCTTGCAACATACATTCGAGCGGTCTAGTGACTTCCGTTAGTCATTACTCCGATGTATGCTCTCGATCCCGGCGTGCTTCGGTCACGAGCGTGCAAGCTGGCCTACAGCTCCCTTCTAAGCCGGCATCCAACACATCAGCGGCGCAGCAGCAAGATCTCAAAAGTAGCATGGGTACAAGCAGTCATATCACGCTGCATGTCAGCAGTAGTACTCGCTGAAGGCGTACTCGGTACATTCACATTCAAACCATGGCATCAGCAGCGGAGGACGGCAACTTGAAAGTGCTCATGCGAGAGCAAAGAAAGCGGACGAGCAGTCTTGGAAGCCATGGCAGTGGTCTGTCATCGCCTGAGACAGCTCTACGTACCATTGCATCAAGCAGCTCAATCAATGATGCCGGTGCAACTCCTGCTGATGCAAGAGTGGCCTCAAGTACTGCTGCTCCTCCAGCTTGGACGGGACCGCGAAGTGGAAGTGCGCCTCCGGAGAGGAGGACAAGACTCGCTACTTTGACGAGCGACTTTGTGCCTTCTAGTGAGAGAGTGAACGGAGAGACACCTTTGCAAGACCAAGATGCCAGCTCTACCTCTGTGCAAGACGTCGCCAATGATGCAGCACCTGCAGGAGAGCGCGCAGATCACCCTAAGCAAATCGACAAACTGCTTCTTGACGGCTTGATGGTCGCAAAAGACAGACTGTTACTACTACGTTCAGATCTAGAGATGGAGAAGTTGGCGAATGATGCTGCGTGAGTGCTGTCTTCGCAACCTTGTTCCTGCTTGTCGCAGTCCGATATACATGTCGATCTAACTTCGATATTCATCCATTGCAGACGTACACGGATGCGTGTAGCGCCTCCGGGATTCCCTCCCAATCTCAATTCATACCAAAGACTTCTAATTCACCGACTGGCGGACATGTGGAGTATGACAAGAGAATTGGAGCCTGCTTCAGCCAGCAATTCTCCTACTCCAGCTCCGTCTCCTAGCGCCGGCAGCATGATCTCTGGTACTATAGTGCTAGTAAAGACGGAGACCACTAAGGCGTACGTTGTTACTTCCTGGATTGCTCAAATGTTTGACCTGAAGCTGATTTTCACTTGTCAACGCAGCCCTTCCGTTCGTATAGCATCGCTTGCACCTCCTCCGTCACCCGACCTTGCTGTTCCATCTGCCGTTCCGACCGTTTCTCTTGTTTCAAAAGTGTCAGAGCTCAATCTAGATATTCAGAACAAAGCCACAGCTTCTCCCACCCTCGTTAGTATGGCAAAGCCCTCGACTATTGCAACAGAAGAAGACCAAGTCGGCCAACTTACGCCTAATTCAGCGGCATCCACTTCAAGTCAAATATCAGTCTCGGCTGCATCCTCTTCGTCAGCTTCACCTGCTCCCTCGCTTGGTCCTGTCCGTATCATGTCTAGAGCCGCTAATGCAGCTGCTAGAGCGGGATTGAACAAATCACGTTCGCCCTCCGCTGGATCAAGTACGCAAGGCATGACATTTGAAGAACGCGAAGCTGCTTATCAACAAGCCCGCATGAGGATATTCAACGAATCTCAGAAAACGACTACTACAAGTCCGTCGGAACCGCAGCAGCAGACGGTCCGTCCTTCGTCCATGCCTCCGCCGCAAGAGTATCAGCATCAGCCTCACCAACAGCAAGGACACCACGTCAATCAGTACCAACCGGAACAACAACAACCACAGCCTTACATGCAACAACATCAACAGCACTTCCAGCAACAACAGCAGCTGCCGCCAATGCAACACGTGCAAATGAACCCTATGCCTCTTCCGGCCATGCAGATGAATCCTGCGCTACGTCCTTCAGCCCCGGTCTTCGTATATCAACCGCCTATGGAAGGGCAATACCAACAGGGCCAGTACCAGCAGCAACAACAGCTCCAGCCGCAGCCGCGGCCGCAGCCTCAAGTTGCGTACTACCCAATGCAACCACAGGCAGAGTCAGGCATGCATAACGGCCCTCCTATACAGATAACAATGTCTTCTCCCGCTCCTATACACGCCCAAAAGCCACCTGTCCCCGTAGCTTATGCTGCTTATCCGATGCAGATGCCACCGCAAAGCTTTGTGCCAGGGCATGCACCTTTTTCTCGGCCAACTTCGGCTCATTCACACTCTTCCCAATCTTCCATCTCTACTACAACCTCTGCTTCGTCTATCAGGACTGCTAGCACTTCTTCCGCTCAAAGATCGACTCTCAGTACCAGTAGAGGATATACGTCGCCTACGGCCAGTCTAAGACCGATGAGACAGACCTCTACGCACGCCGGTCCGTCAACACGGCAAGTTAGACCCACGACTCGGCCCTCGATTGGGGGATCTAGCACACACTCGAATGTGTCTACGCACTCCCGAAACTCGCAGTCTTCTTCATCGAGTCCGAGTGTGGCTGGAGATAGCTCGGCCTCCGCACATCCGGCTTCTTCGCAAACATCAAAAAGCAACTCAAGCAGTTCGTCGGACAAGGATACGGCTAGTAAAGCAGGTCAATCTTCGGAAGATACAGCTTTGGTGGAACCTCATCCTGTACTGCCCGCTAGACCGGACTGGATAGATTCTGCCAATTCGTCGAAAGCTACTTCGTCGTCCGCTTCCTCTGTGTCATCTACATCATCCCGAGAAAGAGCCTCTGACTTGACCGATGAACCGTCGTCGATTCAACGGGACGATGCACACACTCCACTATCATCGATCTCTGGGAAGACGTCCTCGCGAGGTCTCGACGAAGTCTCACGCAAGCTCGACGGCGCTACCGATCTGCCTGTTGTAGAGGAAGATGAAGCGGTCGACGCTCGCAGCACTCCTTTACCTCATTTCGCTACTTTGCCGAGCGAAGACAAAAATGGCAATCTGATGAAGTTCAACAAGTCAGACAAGCTAGAAACCGCATCTCAAGCGTCGTCTTCGAGATCTTCGCGAAAGCATGTAACTACGAACCAGCCCAGAGTGATAGAGAATCCGCCTCTAAGGTACGACAAGCAGAAGGGATGGACTGTTCTCAGCTCAAGCGCCTTGTCGCAAGTCAATCAAGCGAATCAAAATGGCCAGACGTCTACAAATAAGCAGTGGAAACCTCCTTCCCCTGCTGCTTCTGTCGCATCTTCTTCAAACTGGTCACAACATGCTTTCCAGCCGTCGGCCCATTACGCGCAGCCAGTGCCGGTATTCCAGAATGGGCATGTACACCAAGCGCCTCAAGGCCATCACCCACGGCAACAGCAGCCGCAACAGCAACAGCAAGCGCAGCAATATGTGATGATGCCTGTTCCGATGGGTAACATTCAGCAAGGCTTCTCGCCCTCGCAAGCATTGCAGCCGCAAAATTTCGGGCAGCAACAATCTCAGGGCAACGTACACTCTGCGACTTCTCCTCAAGCAGTAATGATGTCACTACCGCCACAGCAGGGCTATCAGTCTGGGCCAATGCCTTATCAGTCCCAGCCATTCGCTGGGGCGCCACAATATAATGGTCAGCAGCAGCAGATGCAAGTCTTCTTCCAGCCCATTCAACATGCACAAGCAGGTTTTCAACAACACCAGCCGCAACAGCAGCAGTTCACACACTTTGTCCAAACCCAACCTTTTCCTACGCATGTAGGCGGCTTGACGCCAGCGGACATGATGGCCAATGGAGAGATGCTCTATTCCTACGACCTGCCGAGGCCAGTACCTCGGAGCGGGGCTACCCTTTTTGACCCTAATGCAAGCAATTAGATTCTATCGTTACATTGCATCCGAGCAAAGCAAAGCAGCTAGACTGAGAGCATGAGGCCAATTACTATTTGGTACATTCGTGGAATCGCGCGAGTTTGTTGTAGTATTCACTTTCTATTCTGCGTGCCTTATCGTTGTAGTACTAGAGTAACACACGACACATCGGACACTCTATCACCCGCCTGACCCTCTTGAACAGTCACCTTCTGCCGTATTCCTGTGGTAGGTTGTCTGAAAGTATGTTGTCTGAAAGTATGTTGTCTGAAACAATATAAAAGTTCAGTCATACGAGCTTCGTTTAAGGACTTTTGCCTACCTTATCGAGACGCCGCCTTTTTGGTGAAAGAGAGAGACTGCTTCCCTCTTTCTTTTGTCCCACCTCGGTGGACTATCTGCGCTCGTCGCACGACGTCATCGCCAAGTTACAACAAACATCTACATACCATTCAGAGCACATTTGAGTGCATACGCATCAAGCGGCATCCATTGCACGTGAGAAGATGTATCCACGATCCAGCGATGTCGCCACCGCTGGAAAGGCTGCAGCCGGTCAGGTTGTTTCGGCGATTCTTGGCTGGACCTCTACAATGTCAGCGGCGTATGGCCTTTTCTTCGTTAAACGACCCACTAACTATCTTTGCGTAGCGCGTGGTCCGTTTCGTTCTACCCTCAAGCTATATTGAACTACCGGAGACACAGGCAAGCTGCGGCATCATCGGGGAAGGCCTTGACGGACCTCGCTGACAATGTTCATTCCTTCATAGTGTGGAAGGACTCAGCTTTGACTTCGTATACCTGAATGTCCAGGGGTTCCTTGCGTATTCGGTGAGCGGGCGTGAGAGAGTCTGCATATAGTACAGCAGCTGACTAGAATACTATTCCTGCAGATATACAATGTTGCTCTCTTCGCTTCAAGCTCTGTAAGGGACGAATATCGAAGAAGGCATGACGGTCATTCTCCGTCTGTCAGGGGTAACGATGTAGCTTTCGCTGTCCACGTATGTTCACATAGATCTCGGAAAGTCCGAGCTGTAAGCTGACCCTTGTTGTCGGCGTAGGCGCTCGCAATCTCGCTCGTTACGCTGATCCAGACATTCATATACGATGTAGGCTTGCTCTCCTATGGCTTGAAATCAGCTCATGGGCTGACATTCCATCACAGCGCGGCCACAAAAAATCTGTCTCTTCCTTTTCGGCTTTCTTCATTGCTATCACTAGTATAGGCATAGCTGTCTGTGCTGTGGTAGCGGGCTTCGGAGGTCTGGCCTGGCTGGACGTACTGTACTACTTCTCATACTTGAAGCTGGTCATCTCTTTCCTGAAGTTTGTCCCTCAAGCATGGATGAACTATAAGCGCAAGAGCACCATCGGCTGGTCAATACATAACATTATTCTAGTAGGTTGAGTTGTTGTATGCAAAGACTGGCGTCAAGCTAATTAAATGTACAGGACTTCACGGGAGGTGCTTGCTCCATGTAAGTGAGAAGTTCTGCTGGAGCAGATACCGTATTGACTGACACTGCAACCGTTTTGTAGAGCTCAACTGTTCCTTGATGCGCACTTAAACAATGACTGGGGATCCATTCGCGGTAACCCAGCAAAGCTGTAAGGCTAAACTAATTATTCTAAATTCGGAGGCAAACATACTGATAAGTCAACCTTCAGCATCCTCGGCCTTCTGGCAATGGGCTTCGACACGCTCTTCTTGATCCAACATTACGTTCTCTACCGAGACTCGAATACAGCTAATCTCGGTGGCAAGTCAGGCACATCTGGCAATGACGGCGATGAACAGGATAATGAGCCAGACGAGAGAACACACTTAGTGTAGCATATACCATGCATGTTATGAGTAAAAGTCAATCAAGCGAAGTGATTCTCAAGAATGCTGTCCATGCACTTTGTGCCGAACCGAGGGTGATCGAGAAGGTCTGAGTATTCTTCTGACAACTTCTGACGCGTGACAGTTGTCATTGTACTGCATTCTTGAGAGAGCGGGGTTGCACATTCTTTGATCTACGACCACTGCTGGTCTATAGGTGTGCCTGTTGGTGCTTGCTTTACATCGCTGGCTGCTGGACAGCTCAATTATCTCAAGCAAAGATTCCTGACGCGACGGTGTCGCCGACAAGGGCTGAAGACGTGGAAGAAGGGCAGGAAGAGGTGGAAGACATGAAGGAGATGCTGCGCAACCCACCAAGTCTCATCAGGATGGGCAATGGAAGTGCAAAATACGAGTCGCGGCCCCTCTCTGGTGCCGCTCGCCGGCCGTCCAGGCGCATCCTGCCCATGCTCCTGGTGGCATTCGTACTTTGCTATCTGGCATACACGCACTTGACAAGCAGTACGGCTATCCAGCTGCGGACAAGCAAAGAGACAACATCTTCAACATTCTCAAAGCAAGATGGAACACTTGTTAAAAACGCCCCACCTGCCGAGGTCGTGCTGGAACCGCGACCGCACAAGCTTGAGCTAGTCTCACCAATGTATAATGTTAAAGTGCTGCGAAGTATACTACAGCACTCGAACACATCTTGGCAAGATAAGCCCGGAGAGGCCCACGGCTACTTTGTGCAAAGCTTAGTATGGTTCCAGAATGTATGTATCGGCCTCTGCTGTCAATCTCGCAAAGTGAAAGTACTAATTACTCCTATTGCTCATAGATTGACGGTCTACGTCCCGACATTCCTGCAGATTTCATTTCTACAATGTGCAAGTTCCCCAATCCGGCACCATTGTCGGCAAACGAGCGTACAGCAGGAGCGTATCGTCCAGCTTTCCTTACGTCGCCCGGTATCTTGCACACGCACCAAACGCATCCAGATGATCGCAAGATAGGGCACGATTTCGTCTTCTTTATAGACTGCGAGGTGCCAGCGGAACTTCAAAAGCAGCCTGAACAGATACATGATGTATCCCTAGCTTTTACGATGGAAGTCGGCATTCTTGACACACCAACCTTAAAGGGGATGAGAGAGAATATCACGGTCATTGTTGGAAACGATGACATACCTTTACAGCTGTTCCAGCCGCCCAAAGAACGCTCGGAGTTTGCCGTATGCTTGTCGGCTCTCACATACTCGCTTCAGGATGCTCCGATATGGCAATTGTTGGAATGGCGTATGTATATGCGAGACATAGGTGTCGACAAGTAGGTCACTTTGGAAGGGCTACTAGTACCGTGAAGACTGACATGGGGTTTTGAACAGGATTGATTGGTACGCAAGAGAGGGATCTTTCGGCAAGTTTGTAGACATGTACAAGAAGTCGAAGGGTGGCCAGGACACGTTCTCGTGAGTACTTTGTCTCTTGCGGCGTCACTTTCCCACTTTGCAGACCTTGCGAGCTAATTCACGACGCGTCTGCATTCAGTCACGTGCCAAATCTCGTCATGCATCCTTATCGTGGTCCTCCGGAAGCCTGGGAGAAGTATACAGACCAGGACGCGTGGTACATGGACTGTATCATGAAGAATGCATTCTCATCGGATTATATACTGGTCATTGATACGGACGAGTTCCCGATGGTTGATTGGAGGCGAGAGAAACCGCTGGAACAGTTCAAGACTTTTATGAGGGGCGTGCCTGCTTCGAAGGGATCCATCGAATTCGATAGAGTCGGCATGGCTAGACCGTATGACGAAGGTAAACATGTTGACAATGAGCTGATACAGCTGCAGTACAAGTGCGTCCGACTCGAATGAAGGTTGCCTGTCACTAGCTGACTTCGCTCATACCCCTACTAGCTGCATTAACAGTCTCGATACGAAAATCAAGACCTTGTATCGTGCCAGATCAGTGTTCGCTGTGAATCAACATAAACCTAGGGTGGGTGATTCCTGCATTTCTCCCGTTAGCGAGTTGCTGACCTTCTTTTGGCTTGCAGAAAGGGGGAATGTACCCTATGCCTCCAGAAGCTGCGGCCGTAGAGGTCAACCCTAAGCCGCATCAGCAGTATTTGTGGCACTTACAGCATGGATATCAGGATGAAGTGTGGCCAAAGCTTGTTCATTATCGGGTAAGTCAACCTCCTTCCAAAAACGTCGGCAGTCCAAGGCTGATTGTTGTGGCCCATGCTTGACAGTATTATAATCAAGAAGAAATGGATGCGTGTTCAGATCCATCGCCTATGGCTGATATGCCCAAGTATCAAGAATACCTGCAGAAACTGCGGAAAGAAGTAGCATCGTTAGCATCAAAGATTACTGCTCAGGTTAAAGTGTAGATACCGTTCTGAATCATTGTATAGAGTCCGGCCTCTATGTGCCGAGGTAGTTCACCGGCTTGTAGTCGTCCAGTCAATGTCAACTTCTCATCAGCAGATTGTACATACATAGATCTAGAAGAAAAGCAGTAATGGCCTGTCTTATACATCCCTTGTTGGCGTGTGGCGGATCCTTCATTGACGTAACAGGTGTGCTTGCTGCAGCCATGACCAGCATGCCTTCGCTCGCTTCACCGGGACAGCGGTGAGTTTGTCAATTGGTCATGACTGGACATACTGCTGTAACAGCAGAGCCCAAGCAAGCGCCGCAGCTGGCCTCGAACATTGAGAGCTTTGATGGTGCACTCAGGCTGCTGATAGCAGTGGCGGCGAGGGCAGCCGCCAACCTGCAACTTCCACAAGACGCCAGTCTTCCCAATGAGGATATCAAGAGTATCACCGAAGGTCTCGCTGCATATAGAATAGATGAAAAGCCGCAGGAGGGAGCGACACCGATGTCGCCGCCAGCTAAGGAGAAAGAGTCGGAGCTGAGCGAGAAAGACGGCGGAGAAGCAGTTGCAGAGGTGGACGCTCAAGAAGTGCAAGAGGTAGCGCAAGCTATAGCTGCCGCTACAGCTGCACAGGAGACGCCTCAGCTCAGTCCCGAGGAGTTGCGTCGGGAACGCGAGAAGCTCAAGGCGAGCATCGACAAAGTGGAAGCTGCAAATGCCGAAGCTGCCAAAGCACGCAAGAAGCAGGCTTTGATATGGGCAGACGAAGTTGCCAGGCATTGCAAATTTGGTACGTCGCTCTCCACATACAAGTCTTCCTCACAAGTGCTCTCCTGACGTAGTCGCCACAGACCCGCAAGCGCTACCTCCGAAACCTCGGGCTGCAGACTTGAAGCCAGCGATAAAAGGACTGTCTCGTGAGAAGCATCACGAAATCCTACACGATGTCCTTATGCTGTCATTACACCTTCCACCGCCTTCAAAAGATGATACCGCACATCCCGATTCTACAAAGCAAGCGAAGGAGAAAGCACCTGAAAACGCAGGAGTTTACACGGCTCTAGCTCGTTACCTTGTCTTTGCATTTGCGCAGATACTCAATATCCCTTCTAGTACAGTCTATGATGCGGAGAAAGCCATGGCGCAACAGCTTTATTTCGTCTTTGAAGAAACGAAGAAAGCGGAAGCAGAACAGCAGCATGGAGATCCCGGCAGCAGTGTCGCTACCCGTGCAGATAGTAGTCAGATGAAGCTTGCATCGCAAGGTGCAATCGCTGAAAGAGAGAAGAAGAACTCAACGTGGAAATGGGCAGCTACGGGCGCTGGCTTTCTAGCTGGAGGTGTCATACTCGGTGTCACTGGAGGTCTGGCTGCGCCACTATTAGCACCATTACTGGTTACTGCTACAGGGGGAGCATTGTCCTTTTTGGCGACATCTGGTGGAGCTGTCCTGCTGGGCACCATGTTCGGTCTCACTGGCGGCGGTCTGACGGCCTTCAGGGCTAAAAGGCGAATGGAAGGTATTGAAGAATTCGAATTCGTAAAGATTGAAGATCCCGATATGCCGAATATACCAAGTCTTTCAGCTACTATCGTATCGTCCGGCTTCTTGGTCAAGGAAGATGACTGGATAGTGCCATACAAGGAGACATTCTTGCAAGATGCGAAGGACAAACGGGATGTGTTTGCTTTGAAGGCTGAATCGGGAGGTGAGTTCTTGTCCTTCTTTCTCGCTTGAGCCGCAGACTGACGCCGTCATCACAGTGATGTTGCAAGCTGGCAGGGCACTTGACAACTACATCAAAAAGTAGGTTCTTTTGCTCAATAGCATAGTGTCGGCATGAAAGGCACTAAACCGCATTTCCTTTAGCTTCTTGATTGGCAAGGGTATCAGTGAAGTCATCAAGCGTACAGCTCTAGCCGCAGTCTTCAGTGCGATCGCCTTGCCGGCGACCGTCTACAAGACAGCCACAAAGACGCTTGACAATGATTTCCAGCGTTCAACGGACCGTGCTCAGAAGGCAGGCATCATCCTTGCCGATGTTCTCGAGAAGGGCGTTCAGGGCAATAGGCCGACCATTTTGGTGAGTCGCACCTCTTCAAAATCATAGGTTTGTGAAAGCAGCTGAGTATTGATCCAATTTCAAGATTGGAAGTTCTTTGGGCGCGGTAACAATTATGACTTGTCTTCTTGAGCTACACAAACGTGGTCTTGGCGGACTCGTCTTCGACGCGATACTCATCTCTCTTCCAGCTGCTCCAACACCAGCCGAATGGCTCAAGATGCGTCAAGTGACGTCCAGGCGTCTAGTGAACGCGTACTCGTAAGTCCAGTATATCTATATATGTATATATAGAACAGCGGGTGAAGCTGATAAATAACGTTCCCCTATTCCACACATCACCCTCTTCCTCTAGGTCCAATGACTGGGTACTGGCCATTATGGCCCGTCTGCATACGCTGATATCGACGAAGCTATCTTTCGGTGTTGCAGGCCTCGGACCAGTCAAGCTCGGAAGCCTCGCTGACGAGCACAATCCGATTGTTGAGAATATCGATCTTTCGGATATCTTGAATGGCCATCTTGAACTAGCCCCCAAGATGACACAAGTTCTGGAGAGGATCGGCATAGAGAAATAGACCTTGACTGGAAGCCAAAGTAGAATATGTCCAAGCTTAAACTTTCGAAACACATAGGCTTTATGGCCGTCTGTTCCAACTAGACCATGTAGCATGCGTGTCATGTAGCAACTGTCCCTCGGATTCTGTCTAGTCCAAGATTGATTCGCCAAATAGCATCCCATTGCCTGCAGCTGGTATTGTCGAAACCATGTCACCTAGGATTTGCCCGTTCTTGTTCTTTTTGTTCTTGTTTTTCCGCTTCTTCTTCTTCCTCGGTTCGCCATCGCCTGGAATTGGAGAGCCTTGTATAGTTCCTGTCATTGTCGTCTCTGTCATAATAGACTCGTCGTCTTGATCTCCTTCCTCTTCTACACTGGCGTCCGCCTTCTCTTGCTGCATGTTTGATTGTGGTCTGGTGGGCGATGCCGGAGCAGAGGGTGTCTCCTTTTTCAAAGCTTTCGTAGATCCCGGCTTGACAAAGCTCTCCTCCGCGCCAGCATCCTCGTTGTCAGCTGCTTGCGAGTCGGCCAATTGCTTCCTCTTCCTATTCTTCTTTGAGCTAATCTGGCCCTCCGTTGCTGTGTTACCTTGACTGGGTTTTGAGGGCTTGTCATGAAAGAAATCGGCTTTCTTCTTGCCTTTAGATGAGAAGGCTTTCGAGCGACTATCCTCCTCTTCTGAATCATCAGCTGCTGCTGCTGTTCTGGCAGGCAAGAGTTTCCCATTACTTTGGGAGCCAGATGACGATGTTCGTGGTGTTTCTGGCTCTTCGGCAGCTTTACGCTTCTGAGTTCCACCTAGTAGCGTTCTGATGATGCGTCCTTCAGCGGAATTAGGATTCGCAAGAGCAGCTGCAGATGTTTTGGAGGATGAAGGAGTCGCTCCTAGTCCGAGTCTGTCAGAGGGGCAAGGTCAGCTTGGGAGTTCAACAGAGTCTGGGTGTCATAGTGAACGTTCATACCTGTCCGGACGCGTTCGCAAGCTGTCAAGATTGACATTCGCGTCGTCGTACTCCTTGAAGCGTTCAAGGTCATTAGATTGAGGAAGCCATGAGACTACCATTCGTCTGACATTGTTGGCTGAATTGAGCAATTCCTCTGGAAGATGTTGTATTGCATGTTGATCATGATAATTGTGAAATTGCGTCGAGCGTGTCTATATCAGCCTGGCTTCAGCTGTAAGAGGCACACCTAACCAAACTTACGGTGGAATGCTTCCAGATCTACTACCTGATCTGTCTCTTCTGCCATCCTTGCTGCAATGCGACTGGTCGGTGTCGGTCCAGGCAGGACTTGTACGATCATCCACAGCTTGATTGTCCGTGATCAAGCCCTGATTTTGGAAGAGCATCAATTGAAGCATCAGACTTTAGTATGGCAAAGTATAGCGTGGACCATGGCAATCGCGATACTTCATGACGGCCAATCTACCCTTACATTCTGAACCATGCTCGAACCCGAAGATAAATCGATACCTTGGCAGCGCATACTATGGCTCAAGCAGTCGCAATACCCGGACAACTACCTCGACGATACCTTCCTAGACAACCTCCAGCGCAATGGTCAGCTAATACATCTGATAAAATACAATTTATATGTTCTGGCTGACCCTGTTGTCCACAGTAAATGTTCGGCAATACACCTATAAAGGCTTGGTCTTCGATACTATGCCTGTAACACAGCACCTGTGCTCTATAATGGTGTTTGTAGCTGTGTTTACTCACCTTTATGGAAGTAAGATATCCCTCCTAGGGAATCTGAAGTCAACGAAGACTGAACAATGATCCTACAGATACTTTCGAATGGGCTAGTCTGGTTGCCACTACCTTACTATCTTCATTTCTTGGCTACATTTTGTGGGAAAGGCTTACTTCATATCGACAATTTCGTAAGACTGTCCACTTCAACCGATTCATGTCTCTCTGACAACCAGTGTACTTCATCAGGAAGCAATGTGCTAGCCTCGACCTTCGTTCTTACCGCTATCCTTCTGCTTTTGTCACCTGTACTACAGACCTTGAGCAAAGCTACAACTTCCGATTCCATCTGGCCACTTTCAGCCTCTCTGTTCGCACTGAACGCAATTCTAGCAGACTACGGTTCAGATCCACAAGAGCCATGGCAGCCTATACAGTGAGTATCTAGCACAGACCCTGGTCTCATTAGCATCACAGAGGACTGATTTCCCGGTAAATAAGGTTTCCATCATCGTTATCGGTCAATGCAGCAATCTCAGCATCAGTTGTTCTATCCTCAAGACTTTCATCGCATTTGCAAGTTTTCGCTCTGGTACTGTTCAGCATCGAATGGTTCGCACTCTTTCCAATTCTTCGGAAACAAATTTCTGTATGCGTTGCAGCTGTCTAAGCATATAGGCTACATATTGGTTACTATACTGACTTTGCACTGATTCCTGCACATGATATGTATACTTCAACCTTGGACACGTCAAATGCCGAAATTACAGCGGTCATTATCTGAGCCTTTTAATGCAACTGCAACTTTTATGCTTGCACTACTGGCTTTGTTACTACTGCTGCCACTTTCGGTGGCTATTTCCGCTCTGTATACTATCACTATACTGGCACTTCAATTTGGTATACCACTATGGCTCTTGAGACTTCAAAGCTTAAAGAAGTATGTTTTAGGGTCCTTTCGGGCTATATAAGAAGGTGTGGGTATAGCTAATATGTCTTTGCCTTTATTTTTCGTTTCTTGCAGCGAGTTGAGAGGCCCTTGGGATGCTGCAATTCCCAAGGTCGCAGTCGATTGATCGTGCGTCGAATGACCCGTGACCGCTAGTGGGACCAAGTCTCATGCTGTCCTCGAACGCCATAGCCATTCAGCGACAGTGGTTGTGCTGGAGGAGCGAGTCCGTCCAGGAAGGGGAGGGTGATATCGCTAGAGACCCATGGGAACTATGACAAGCATAGTCAGTCAAGGTGCCCTTGCTCATTTCGTAGAGATCGGTCAACTCACATCTCTTTGCATAGTTCCCCAATCAGCCATAAGCATGGAATCAGCGCCAGTCGCGTAGGCCCCGTGGGTCTGGAAAGCGCTGGCAATGTTCATGCCGTGAGAGGCAGGAGGCATAGCGTTTCCGGCAACAGGAGCTGCGTCATACATCTGCACCTCAGGTTGCATCTGAGAAAGGATGGCAAGCGGGTGCGTGTCCGGCAAAGGCGTCGTTCGCTGTTTGGCTTCACCACCGGAGTTTGCAGCGGGGTAAGACATGGCATCGTTGGCCATTCGAGTGGCTATGCCGTGACTTGGACTGTCGGAGGAAGAAAATGTGCCCATTGGCGAAGGCTGGCTACCTGTTCTTGTCGCTTGCAGATTGCGCAAGAATCTGGCATGCAAAGCACAAGAATCGCCTGGATACAGCGAAGCCGACTCGAGGGCTCTCGCCGCGCTCGAGATGAGCGCAAAGCAGTGATCCACTTCGCCCGGCTCCAGGAGAGAAGGACCCATGTCGCGGCATAGAGTCCAGAGGAAGAAAGCGGAATAGATAGAGAAGGAGAGGAAGGTATCCGCCGCGAAGGATAACAGGCGTTTTTCCTCCATAGCCGTCATGCATTGTAAGAGGAAGCAAGCGGAATTGACGGATTGATGGAATGCACTGATGCACCCTAGCTCGATTGATTGTCCTGTTTCCATGTGCGTCTTCTTGGGAGGCAAGAAACCATTCGAGATCATGCTGGCTCGTTCCTTGAGTCCTGGCAAAGCCATTTGAACGATTGCCAAGTTCAGACGAAGTTTGATCGCTGCTACCCAAACGTCGATCTTCGAGTCTATTCTGACGAGGCCGACTGCACGATTGAAGACTGTCAGCAATGTCATCAGATAAGACTCGTCGCGATTATCACCGACCGGCTGTGCATTCTTCCTTCCAATCCTTGGCAGCTTGCTCTAGCTCCCGATTGGCCGTCCGCGTAAGCATCGATAGACTGACCAGCTTGGCAGCTTTCTCAGACGATGTCTCTCCAACATGCTCAAGAGCTCTCGCCATGTCGGAGTAGATATGCCAAAGTCGACGAAGTTGGACTGATGCCACCAGCAGCGTATCGGCTTGTAGGTGTGAGCCGACTGCAAAGCGTGAAGAGGCTGCTATTGCCGAATCATCTGGACCGATAAGCGTGTTCATATCGAACTACAGCAAATGGAAACGGGTCAGTTCCGATGCAATCAGGAATAGTGCAATAGAATAGGATTTTCTGCAGGCTCACCTGCATCGTCAGACTGTAAGGAAAAAGTGAGGCAGTCAATCTCATGCCATCAAGAAAAGCCGGCCATCGCAAGAACACTTACATGGTGTTAGCAACGAATAATGATAGCCATACTCTTTGCTTTACTCTGATCCAGAGCTTTTCCTCTTCGCTCAAGTCCGTTTTGCCTTTAAGCGTTTCCTGATCCAGGCCTACTTCTCTTGCGATAGCGATAGCCTGACACAAACCAGAAGATATCGGAATTGTATCAGCAGTGAATCACTGGCGCAGAAGTGTTGAAAGAGATCAAAGGTCTTATGCTCACCCTATATAGATGGAGACATGCTTTTTCATCTTCCGGCTCTTTGTGAAAAGTGAGGACCGCTAATCCCTGAATGACTTCCAGGCTGCACTCCACATTGCCCAGGACTTCCTTCAGGTGAGCCCTGGCCGCCTTCTTACAGTATGTATATACAGGAGAGATCAACCTCCGTGGTTGCCCATCGGTAGTGTACGTCGTGGAGTTCAGGTACCTCGAAATGACACTTAGAATAGCTGTATAGAGGAACTTGGAGCGATTCCGCACAAAGTCATGTGTGTGGATCGTAGGATCCAACAAGCAGTTCAAGACGCTCATTTCGTCCATGTACAGCTTGAACAGAGTACGTGCATCTTCCAAGCTTATGACTCCGGCTTGTATTGGATCAGTAGCGAGCAAAGCCTCGTGTGAAAGATCATTCCCTGAAGCTGAAGATCCAGAAGTAGCGTTTACGGACGCCGAAGCGGAAGAAGGTAAAGGGGGGCCAATCTCTTCTACATCTTCGGGTTTCATTATGCTTTTCAGGCTGAATAACCCTCTTCGACCTGATCTTTCTTTCTTAGGCAGTAAAAATGGAAATTTCAAGCTTTCCAAAGCAGCAGACTGACTGTCTGCTTGTATTGAATCTTGTATTCTAGTTGGGCTATTCAATGTCTTGGGCACATTCGGGAGGAGTATTGAAGACCGCGTCGATGATGATCCGCCACTGTGACTGTGCGATGTGTCACTACTTGTCCGCATAGACGATGGTGCCGTCGACTGAGACTGCGATTGCGACTGATAAGTGTGTGATTGTGGAGCATGAGGCAGTGGAAGTTGATGTGCCGAAGCAAGGGGCGGTACTGGGAAGGTTGGTTGATAGGTATAATGCGGCACATTGCCTGTATTACCGCTTTGCATTTGCGAGGACTGTCCTGGTATATGCGTAGGCTGTTGATGATGGTGCTGAGTATGGTATGAGGAATATGACGAAGGGACATGCTGTTGCTGTTGCTGTTGTTGCGATTGCTGAGGCTGCTGATACTGGTAATTTGACGCGGACGATCCCTGCTGTTGCTGCTGTTGTTGAGGTTGCGGCAGAGCATAGTTCGAGGCACCATATTGGTAAGGCAGCGTGCTCTTCGGCATGTTGCCAGTACCGGAAGCTTCCGAGGGCCTTGAATTAGACTGTCCACCTTGCTGTTGTTGATGAAACTGTTGCTGCTGATGCTGCTGAATTGAAGGCAATCGCGGGGACGATGATGCAAAAGCCGCTTGACCGCCTATGCTACCCTGGCGTTGATGAGGGTTATGTCGCTGCTGCTGTTGAGGATACTCCTGGTAGGAAGAGTGCTGTTGGTGCTCATTTCCCGCATGTAAAGGGTATGTGGAAGAGTATTGAGCTGCTGATTGCAGTGGATGAGGTGGGGGAAGTACCTGTCTCTGAGCAGTCACATTATTAGATGAGGTGACAGGAGCAGCAGCAGCAGCAGCATGTGATCCTTCGCCTCCTCCTATCGCCGCTGATGATGCCGAGATAGAACTTGACAGTGGCGGTAGAGACGGTAGCGATTGTTGACTCTGATTATGACTGGAAGATTGGTGATGATATTGCTGAGGTGGAGCTCCGGATGAAGCAGTGCCGTTGCTTCCCGGTTGAGAAGCGCTTGTTCCTCCACCAGCAGGGAGATTGGTACCACACAAAGTACCATTGCTCATTACACTGCTAGATCCACCTCCTCCGCCTCCGTGCATTGCAATTGCCTGCTCCAACACATGAAGATTGTTCCCACTCTGATCAAAGATGGGTGAAGCTTGACTATGTGTTGATGAGGAATTGGTGCGTGATCCGCCTCTTCCGCCTCTTCCACTAGCACTGTTACCACTGTTGCCTTTTCCACGTCCTCTTCTGCTCACATTGTTGCTCCCAGCCTTTGAAGACTGCCTAGATGGCGCTCCTGTAGAGGTCGGAGGAGTCGTTGTCGATGCTGTCGATGATGGAAAAGTGGCGGACGTAGCGGAGGTGGTAGTCGATGCAGCTGCTGAGGAGGAGGCAAGATCCGCAATTGCAGCAGATGATGCTGGTGCTCTAGAGGTAGTAGATGAAGATACTTCTGGCGTATTCTCCAGGTTCGGAGGGTAGATCTCTGCTTGTCGTTTCGGAGGTGGCCTGGAAGATCACACCTTATCAGCTACAGTCGAATGGCGACTTGCTCCCGAAATTAGCTGAAGCCAGCTACTTACGGCGCTTCTCCTCCTGTATTCTTTCGTTTCCTACCTCTGTTATGCTTGAGTACTCTGCATGTCAAAGCATTTATTCAGTCACGACACTACTTTCATACCGTAAGGTCGGCATCCTGGAAGCACCACTCACTCGCAAAGTAGGTTTTGATGCACACATCTCGTACACGGAAAGGGAGTCTCTGGGCTTGACGGTACACACTTGATCTTGTGATTGCGGCACTGTGAGCCTGTGCATTGTTAATGGATATCGTAGTATTGTGGTTGTATTTCGCGGTGATCAGGCCCACAGAGCGGAGTTGGCAGTGAAGTCCCATCAGCATGTAGGCAGTACATGGGACGACACAAGAAGACGAAGCGACTCACAAGCCTGAGCATTACGTTGTATCGGTCTCTGTAGCTTTCTCGGTCCCTTGCTGCTGCTGTTGTTGCTGCCTCCATTCAAGCTGGAAGACGGTCCCCCTCCTCCAACGACTGAACCATCATCTGTTCCACCATCCACTGACCCTTCTACTGCCTTGCTGATATCACCTTGATCATCATCATGGTCATGTTGATCTTCCAGCTCGTTATCCTCGTCACCCTCTCCCTCTCGATTGTCCTTGTTCTGGTCCATGTCTTCCTCGCTCTCCATCAAACTATTGCGGCCTGTGATATCTTGACTGCTTATGTACTACTGATCTACTGGGCACCTGACTGCTGCTGACTAGCTCCTTGTCGACTAATGTACCGTTCTCCTCCTCCTCCTCCTTAGACACCCTGTCACGCTATATACCGTCAAAACTCTAAGCCTCTTTACCACATTTCACCGCGATTTCTCGGTTATCACAAGGCAGAGTGACTGTTTTTTCGGTCACTTGGGCATTAGCGATGATCAATCTGCATTATCTTTCCTAGAAGCAGGATGGCCTATCGGACCGTATCAAATGTCCTTGTACGCTCATGCTCCTCGGGCAGTCGCCTCTACTACCGCTTGCTATCATGTCACGCCCCGCAGAGGCCTTCGCGTAGGAAGAAGCAGCAACCTTTCGGTGGACGAGACGTACAAGTTCTATCCAGCTCCATCCAGTACAAGACTGGGCTACAGAAAGCAGACACCGTTCAACTGGCCTGGTATGACCCTCTCTGCCCCCATGGACAGGCCAGCAAGCTGTTTTCATGGCGAATAGTAGCAACTTTGGAAGATATCCGCCACAGCTACTGTAAGGGGATCTCTCAAACTCACCGGCATATTCAAGCGCTTCAGTGCAGCAGAAAGGCTCTATGCTTGTCATCGTCATGCTCTTTAGGTTGACTCGCTGTGTCGTGGCGCTCTCTGCGGTATCTATCGCCAGGCTCTTCCATCCGAGCCCGTGATACCAGCTTGCACCTATGCACAGCCATGGACCGACTTGGGCTCAAACAGCAACGCACCGAGAAAGTCTACATCAAGCACGAGGTGCGAGGTGTCGCATAGAAGAAACAGCAAACGGTAGCATGTGCTATTTTGCGATATAGAGCCCCGATCGGCTTTCTTCAGCGATAAGTGTGACTTATCTCTTCATGCTTCTTTCTCTTCTTCCTATCGATAGCTGCAAGAGGTAGACTAGCAAGCATGACACTACCACTACTAGAAGACGCACCTCGTAAGCTAGACGCCGTTATTGTCGGTGCAGGAGTTACCGCTCTCTCTATCGGTCTAGAGCTCGTCAAGAGAGGATACAAGATTGCTCTGGTAGCCAAAGACCTGCCTGAAGATGACCAAAGCCCTGGATTTGCCAGTCCCTGGGCTGTAAGCCTTATCGATTTCACTCTTTCTACTTCTTCAGCTTCTTGCAGTACTGATTCATCGCTTCGTATGTGCGTAGGGATGCAATTGGTGCTCTTTTGCGGGTATGTTCAACTTTCGAAAAGCTATTGCTCGGAAGATCCGTCCGGCTATAATGTATAATGAATAGCTCTGACACACTTGGCCATATTTTCAATCTGATGTACAGACAACAACAAAAGAGAACAAGAATGGGATCGAAAGACATATGAAGCTCTCTTCAAAGTAGCTAAAGAACATCCTGATTTATGCGAGGTGAGTCAGTGGAGAGGAGAAAAAGGTCACGTGGAGATCACCTTTCAGCTCTGCAGAGGTGCTAATTCTGGATACCACCTCATTTGTACTATTGCAGCTTATCCAGTTCCATTCGTATGAAAGTGATAAGCTACCTGAACCATGGTTCAAGGATCTAGTGAAGGATGTAAGTTCGTCCTTCCACGCACGAACATCGTTTAGGACTCGGAATACTAGGATGCTGAATTGATGACTTACGTTATCTCGATAATTCAGTACCAAGTTTCCAACAAGGGCACGAAACCAGGCGAGAGATGCATAAGTTACAAATCCTTCATCATGCACGCCCCGAATTACCTTCGTCATCTAGCACAGCTACTACGCTCATCAGGAGTTCCAATCACACGAAAGCGCTTAACATCACTCGAAGAAGCATACAATCTCCCACAATACGGTCCGGTCGATCTAGTCATAAACGCAACAGGTCTAGGCGCACGTTCAATATTAGGCAATAAAGACCCAAGTGATATCTATCCTATAAGAGGCCAAACTGTACTTGTCAAAGCTCCAAATGTCAAAACTTGCTTCATGATGGCGAGCGAACATCCAGATGAGAAAACTACAAAAGATACGGAAATTCCAGAACCTACTTATATCATTCCTAGACCTGGTCCTGAAGGTCATGTAGTCTTGTGAGTTTTGCGACTTCTCATCTTCATTCATGAGCGCGTCCAGCATAACGCTATAAAACTGCATATAGCAAAGCTTACACCGCGGCATATCCTTCTTTCTCGCTTCGTGACTTTGCAGAGGCGGCTCTTTCCAAGTCAACAATTGGGAATACACACCCGACTACGCATTAGCCGAACGAATCTTAAAGCGCAATTACGAACTGTGCCCTGCATTAGCTGGTCCGAATGGTAAATCATGGAGAGATAGTGAGTTCATTCACCTCTATTACCCAACCTGAAAAAAAGAAAGCATCGACCTATACTGCTTGCAAGATCTTCATGGCTGACTTTTCTCGAATGATTACTTCCTCCCTCCTCCTCCTCTTCTCATTTCTGCACTGCAGTCGAGATCGTAGCACACAATGTCGGTTTCAGACCAAGTAGACAAGGAGGCTGCCGTCTAGATGTAGAAAGTATCGAATTGGGCAATGGTAAAAGGGAAGGAATGCAATTAGCTCCCAAATCAGCCATCGATAAACCAAGAACGGGAGCTGTATTGCATGCTTACGGAATAGGTGAGCTTTTCTTTCACTCTTCATTGTCACCGCATTAAGGCATGCAAAGATGGCTGATGCAATTGTTCTGAATTCTCTTCATCTACTGTCATTCTTCTTGCGTGCGCCGACTTGAATAGGCCCAGCTGGATTCCAAGCTTCACTTGGATACGCTCTCGAAGCTGGTGATATGGTTGATTCCTACATGAAGAAAGAATCAAAGCATAGAAGCTCGAAGCTTTGAGCTGCCGAGGAAGAAGACGGAAGCCAGAACATCCGAGCAAGGATTCAGATGAAGCATAGAGAGGAAACGAAAGAAGATGGAAGCTTCCTGTGGACTGCGCAAAGAAGAATGAAAGTGGAAGGTTGCGTTTCTCTTGGGGAGAAAGGAGATGATATGCTTTCGGAAGGAAGGGAAGTGGCAGAAAACAGAATCCGTCTGTTGTTGAAAGAAGGCTTCCGAATATTGGGAGGAAGTTCTTCTCAGAAGTTCTGTCCGTGGAAGAGAGGGTGGCTCCCCTTGTGAAGAAGGGAAGCGTTGGTCGAAAGTAAATCCGGGAGATGGAAGTGGTCTGTGCATATCTTCTTCAGCACAGTGTAGGTTCGTGATTCTATGCTGTGGAAAGAGGGACGTATCAGGGTGTACAATAGATGACGAAGGGTGAAAGAGTGCTTTCTTATTTGGATAATCCATGTCTTGTGGAATGCGGCATGTAGCTTGTATCTTCTGCGCTTCTCTTCCTGATGCCGGGCTGGAAAGCGGTCCGATTGCTTCAGCGATACAGAAGCATGAATGATAGAAGCGTGACAAGTGGAATGGACGTACGGCAGAGACGAGAGAGCTGAGCGAGCAGCATGGAAGCATAGTCAAGTCCAACTTGCCGTTCCGCTTCCATTCTGCGACTGCTATCAAATGCATAGAGCTTCCCTTCTGACTTCCTGCTGCACGTCGTCTCCGCTCCAACGTGAGAGCGTGGAAGCCCTGCGGACGAAGAAGAGAAGGAAGAGAAGCTGAAGAGAGAGAGAAGAGTAAGGGAAGGAAGGGAAGCATGACAGCAAGCTTACTCATATCGTAGAAGCCTTCCAACCTTCCATCCTTCCAAGCGTCGATTATAAAAGCCAGCTATATACTTCACATTTCTCCTCCGCTTTCTTCATTCAACTCTCTCTCTCCTCTTACAAGCTTATAAGCTATCATTACCACCACCATTGCCTTCATTACGATTAACACTACAATACCAACAAGTATAGGTCTACAATGGCTGATCTCCAGCCTGCCCTGAGGCCTTCTGAAGGAACGTAAGTGGACAGACATATACATTCCTAGATATGTCTGGCGGCGATAGACGCACCCAAACTGACCATTACTACTATCATCCTAGTGCTGGTCAACGTGTACTAGTACTAGCCAATGCGTATCAGGTCACCAAGCTTGGGGACTTCAATGTGAGTCCTACTCCTTCATCTCATCATGTCTACATACCTTCCGTCGCTGCATGAAGATGGAGTGTCGGACACAACGTCTTCCAGCTTTGACAAAGTATCCTTCATGAAGCTGACTGTGAATCTCTTCATCTCCCTCATCATGTAATAGGTACTTCACTACGATGTAAGTACACTGCCTGCTCTCACGCTTGTGCTTCAAGCTTTGCTTCCTACTCAACGTGTTGTCTTCTACATCCACCTTCCCGATCACTCCCTCCCACATCCCTCAATCATGCTTCATCCCATATAATGCTACTCCAATACTCACTCATATATCTTCACCATCTCTATCAACTCCTATCTATGTTTCCTTTCCTATCCTATCCTATCCTCTCTTTCCCTTTCTCCTCCATTCCATGTCAACTAGGTTACGATCCTCCCCGAAGTACCGGCACGTGTCAATCGACAAGTCTTCGCCCAGATGTCCAAACTTAACTTGTTCGGCGGTGTTGCTGTAGTCTACGATGGTAAGCCTTTCTCTATTGCTCACTCCACGAGGTTCCAATTCAACCTAAAGCTGACGCTGACACTTTCATCATCCCTTTTCTACTTTCATTTCTCCTCGTCTTTCTCGCCTGATTTCATGCTTGCTTGTACCAGGAAACAAGAACATGTAAGCCTACGAGCTTCATTACATTCATTCGAGGCGAGGCAATACACCATTTACATTGCTAATCAACGTCACTGTGTCTTCTCCTTCTTTCTCGCTACAGCTACGCTCCCCGTCGGCTCCCTGTCGAAGAAGCTTCTGCAGAGATCTTCCTCCCCGACTCAGATAGGGAGCCTAGACCCGGTGTCCAACCACGAGGAAGGACCTTCAATGTTTCGGTGAGCGCTCTATCGTGCTCACCACTTCCCGCTAGGGCATTCTTGTCTGACAGCCTCTTCTTACCTTTTTATCTTATGCAATGCATACTGTATATCGTCACAGATTCAACCTGTAGCTCAAGTCAACCTACATGAGCTGGGACTGTTTCTGAATGGAGAAACTTCAAGCTCGAGCAAGTGAGTAATCTTCAAATGCTCAAAGCTGAAGCAAGAAGGACTGCATTATGATAGCTGACCTGGTGCTTCTCTTTGCTCCTTCCTTGTCTATGTATTTTGCTTGAATTCAGTGTTCTAATGGCTATCAATGGTAAGGACATTGCCATAGCTTTGTTCTTCTTTAACAGTGCACGTCATGACCTCTTCTTGTCTGTCAAACTTACTTCAGCCCTCAACGTGATGATCCGACATGGGCCCGCATTGGCTTTCGCTTCGAAAGGACAATCTTTCTATCCTCCACCAAAGGGAAATGATAGACCCTATGAGCTGAGTGGCGGTTGTGAGTGAAAGCCTCTCCGATGGCCAGCTACAGCTTAAGTTGAAGTACCCTTCTCTGACCATGCATGTGTTGAACTCTGACTTATCTGACAATAGTGGAAATGTGGGGTGGATACTTCACTTCCATCAGACCCACACCCAGGAAGCTTATTGTCAATATCGACCGAACCGCAATGGCTTTTATCCAAGCGAGTTGCCTCAGCTGAAAGAGCTTTTCATCAAAAACTTGGAGACTTACGACTGCTCGTTTTATCTTACAGGCTGGCGATCTCGTACAAGTCGCTACTCGTTTCATGAGAATGAGGGATCCCTCCGATTTAGCAAGAGCCATGGATCGTTCTCGGTTGCAGCTCGAGAGATTCTGCAAAGGACTTCAAATTAGCACCCGATCTCTCACTGCTGGAGACGGAAGGAAGACACAAGTCAAGAAGTTCAAGATCCGTGCTTTGTCCAAAGTTCCAGCTTCTCATTACATGTTTGAGAACGATCAAGGACAAGAAGTCTCCCTCCAGGCTTACTTCCAACAAACGTACAATTATACTCTCCGATTCCCGAATCTGCCTTGTGTGCAAGTCACCAAGAAGGCTTGGTATCCTATGGAGTTGTGTACTGTCGAAAGGGGAAACAAGTACACCAAGAAGCTATTGCCTGATCAAGTTGCCGAAGCATTGAAGTGTAAGTTGTACTTCTCCGTTCCATGACACGACTTACAAGATGTAAGCTGACTATGTATGCTCGTCTTCAGTCACCACTCAACCTCCCAATCGCAGGCAACAGCTCATCCGAGAAGGTCTGTCTTACCTTGGCTTAGGACAATCTCCTCTCCTACGAGACTGGGACTTTTCAATGCAGCAAGTTCCCACACAAGTCAAGGCTCGTGTCTTAGAACCTCCCTTGATGGCCTTCGCCAAGTAAGTGACATTCGTTCCGTCAACCTAGAAATCATACACTTAGGTACTGGTTGCTGACGTTTTCCCATATCTCCGTCTGCTTGTCAACTTTGATTTGCCCCGATAGCCGTCGCGGAGGAGGTGAAGCCCTTACGAAGCCGTTAGATGGGGCTTGGGACATCAGAGGAAAGTCAGCTACTGGAAAGACCAAGTTCTTACGATGGATTGTAGTGGTATTCACTGAAGAGCGTGGTACTGGTGGAAGAGACTTTGGGTGAGTCTAGCACTCGTTTCAGACTGGAAGGAACATGGCGACAACCCGCTGACTAATTATGCATCTATGTGCAGCTTCCCTCTTCAAGCGTGCCAGCAGTCGGTAACTAACTTTGCTCAAGCCTGCCGTGACTGGGGTAAGTCACTGCCTTCTGATATAGTCTTTCTAGCGACCCTGTGAAATTGACCATTTGGTTTGCTATCGTACAATAGGCATTCAGATTGGAACGAATCAACCTTCGATCTTCTACGCTGGTGATACGGTAAGCTCGACAGCCTAGGATACACCTTTGCATGGTCATTTAATGTTGTGGCTTCCTGCAGATGGACGTTCGAGGAGCCTTCATTCGTGCTTCTCAACAAGCCGGATATTCTCCACAACAGCCTCCTGAGCTTATCCTTACCTACGTAAGCTTCCTCTACTTCCCTTCCATTCTACTCTCAGCTAACAAATTTTGACACTCTTTTCTAGGTATCTCAAAAGAACTCCCGACAATACCCCGTCATCAAGCAAATTGGCGATATTACCCTTGGTGTAGCCACTCAGAATCTGGTCATTGGTTAGTGAAAGGCCTTCTTCCAAAAGCTTAGCCCTGGAACTGACCTTCCCGCCTTTGCCTGCAGCCAAAGTCAAGACTGCCAAGCAGCAATACTACCAAAACGTAGCATTGAAGGTAAATGTCAAGCTTAACGGTGTCAATCAAGTCATCAAGGCGGGCCTTGCTCCCACATTCGACAAGATTCCTACCATCATCTTTGGCGCAGAGTGAGTGGTTTCGGAGCTCCTCTCATCACTTTGATTGACGAGACTGTGTTTCTTGCAGTGTTGGTCATCCCGGTCCTGGCTCCGCCGCTCCTTCGATCGCCGCTCTTGTAGCTTCTCATGACTTGCAAGGTCTTCAGTATTCAACCCAGGCGCGTGTTCAGCCGAATCGCCAGGAGATCATTCAAGATCTGGAAGGCATGTCTATTGCTCTCATCAAGAAATTCTACAAGCAGACAAGAGCCAAGCCTGCACGCATTGTCTTCTATCGAGATGGTGTCTCCGAAGGTCAATATGCTGAAGTCTGCCGATTAGAAATAAGGGCTCTGAAGAGTGAGTTAACCTCTTTACTCAAGTTTGTTCTTACTATCTCATGCTGACCAATAATACAGAGGCTTGCGCTACCATTGACCCCTCCTACAATCCTCCTATCACTTACATCATCTGTGCTAAGCGTCATCACATGCGTAAGTTCCATGACTTCGGTATGTCGGCTTTAGCTACATATGTGCTGACCTCTTCTACTATACAGGCTTCTTCCCAGCCACTCAAGATGGTGGTGATAGATCTGGAAACGTTCGTGCTGGTACTGTAGTCGACAGAGATGTCGTTCATCCTGCTCATTTCGATTTCGTCAGTTGCGGCGGCAAAGTCTCTCGTTTATGAATCGAGCTTACAAGCTTCTTCTTTATCACAGTACCTCATGTCGCACGGTGGATTGCTTGGTACGAGTCGACCTTGCCATTATCAGGTTCTTCTCGACGAGAACAAGATGTCTCCCGATGTCATTCAGCAACTCACCTACAATCTGGCCTACATTTACCCAAGATCGACAAGATCAGTGTCAATTGTCTCTCCAGCCTATTTCGCTCATCACGTTGCCACGAGAGCTCGAGCGCACATTGGCGGCGATGATGGCGATGATCAATCTGTCAGCTTCTCCGAGCACTCGAGCGGTAGAGAAGCTGCCATCCGCGATCAGAAATTGCAAGCTGCTCGTGACAAGTTGAGAAACGTACATACCAATCTCGAGAATTCTATGTATTTCATGGTAGGCACCTTTCTAGTTCATACTCGTCCAATGATACCGCGCTAATATTATTAATACTACAGTAAATAGTGACGAGAAGACGTCCCAAAAATGTCGCAAGCCCTCTACGCGGTGGCCTGAGCACCCTATACCAACGAGATGGCTGAATAATAGCGAAGCTTATAGGTTCTGTTAGATCAGTACAAGATGTTATAAGCCCTTCTGTATCATTACTTATCGCCAAACTCTTCGAAGGTAGCGGTACTTTTCCCTCTTTATAATTCTTTTCCCGTGATAACAGCTCTTCAAACGTAAACCTCAAGGCAGGGAGCTTTATCATTGTGGTTTCATGGTTCCCCTCCTTTGGTTTTTATCAGTCTTCCATCGCGCCACTACTGGCCACCTAGTTTGTTGTCTGTTTGCTTTTTTCTCACAAAATCAAGCAAATCAAACAGCCTCGGAGCTGTCTGTGTCTTTCATTTCTACTTTGATTAGCACACTTACGTTGCTTTCGTTGCTCTTGCTCCTTCGACATTGCATCACATTACTGTACCGTTTTCGATCACGTCCTGAACTTCAGCAACGAGTCGATAATGATACTCCCACCTTTATACGAATACAACAATAGCAAGGCTAACTCGAGGTATCTCACTTTAGCCGAAAGACATAGAATAACCACCTGCTGCCAGCTATGTCCGACTCCGAGCGACGAGAGCGTCGTTCTCATCGACGCTCACCATCACCCAGAGCAGCAGCTTCCAATGCGTCTCACAACGTCAACAAGCCTAAGAATGCAGCTGAGCTACAAAAAGCTCAGCTAGAGAGATTATTTAAAGATCCTTCTAAAGAAGTATATATACCTGCCCCTCCTAAACCTAAGACTCTGGCTGCTCCAAGAGATATGATACCCAATGTTCAGGGATCTTCGGCTGGTGCTGGTGAGTAGCCATGACCTACAGCTGGAGCACATTGATGCTCGTTAGGCTTCTACACTATGCTGATGTATTGTATCCTTCTCATACAGGATCTGGCGAATTTCACGTCTACAAGCAAGCGCGGCGGCGTGAATATGAACGTCTGAGATTGATGGAAGAGGAAGATGCAAAGGTGCGTTTCAGGCTTCCAAACTGTAACAGGTATGGAAATGGAGAAAGTTACTGATACTGTTTATTTTCTGCAGGAGAAAGCCGATAGAGAGTTTCGCGAAAGACAAGAAGCTATGAAACGAACGGATGAAGAAAGAGTAGCTAAGAACCGAGAGAAGCGTTTAAAGAAGAAGAACAAGAAGAAGACAAAGAGCAAATCATCATCTGCAGCAACAGCAAATGGTGCAGCATCGAGCAAATCGAAAGCAGAAGCAGAAGCATCAGATAGTGATAGTTCAGATGAGGACGACGAAGAAGGACCATCGCGAAAGAAGCTGAAATTAAAAAGTGGAGCACCGGGAGTGGTATTTAGAGGTGCTGATGAGAGAGAACAAGACGATGATCAACCTAGAGAAGAAGAAATCAAAGTCAAACGAATAGAAGAATCTTTGAAACAGCAACCTTCGGCGTCTGAACAGAATTCGGGAGGAGCGGCTGTACAACCGCAAGGGCTTGTAATTGTAGATGAGGACTGAGTATCAAACATTTCGGAAGCTCCTTGGTAGTAGTCCAATGGATACTTCGCGGTTGTACTGTAGCTATCTTGGGAGGAAGTGCTCTTCCAGAATTGAAGATCGATGTATAGCAGCACGTGGTACAATCTGGAACGTTGTCATCGCCCATGTTTTGCAGGAGCCTTGCACTGACATGGCCGTCAGTAGAGTGGGATGTGCCTGCTTGTACAAGACCCTTCTGCTGGATTCACTTCCGCCTGGCGGACGCAAGCCTTGACGATGCGAGTTGCCTTGGCTGACCTCACAGCCTACCTCTGCTCCAACCCACCTCCGGCGAGTGACTGCAGTGAGTACACCAGCAGGCTGTATACCATCTGCAGATCCATCTCGAGATGGTATAGGAGCATGCTCCACGCCCTTATCACGCGCAATTGGTGTGCTATCATTCAGCTCGGAGCTTGAAGTCTCTCACAGCCAATCTTCCAAACAAGCGTTAACCGTGAAGCCACAATTTGTTCAAAACAGCATCGTGTACCGCACCACTCAAGGACTTGCTGCTCTTCTCCTGTCACTGTCGATGCCTATTCCAGCATAGAAACTACTGTGCAGTATCGTGCTCGCAATACCGGAAGCTTCCAATTTCGCAGCCTTGTCGGGACGCGATCTCCTTCAATTCCGCCTAAGAGTAGTGCGTTTCTCCAAAGCGCACATTTCGTGTTGATGGTGCGGTTCGGAGTAACTACCCTCCTAAGATGTCTCCGGCTAGCTGCAGGACTAAATCAAGCTAAGGGTATATCTGCTGACATGATAGCTCGAGTACCCTAAGCGACGGTCGCTTGGTCGATTGTTGACAGCTCTACCGGCATATTGGCGGGACATATAGCCGGCACTAGTATGGATTGTACTGACAACAGGTAAGGTAGGTAGGCATGGAGAGTATCGTCAGACAACTACCGGTCAAGGCTCGCCAAAAATCTGGTGCGATCTGATAGCTTCGGGTAAGTCGGCTGATACGTTTACTTTCCCGGTTGGGGGAGTTGCCTACAAACATACAAGGACACCCTTCCACAGCTTGACTCCGCTTTGCACGTTCCGTTTGCACTCCTCACTCTTTCGCCTCTTCATCGCATCTATCCAAACTTTGCTTCATTATGTTGTTCAAGACCCTGGTAGGCAGAAGTTCAACCTGTGATTCGAGGCTGGGTTTCATACGTCCTACTGAGCTTTCACGTACCCTTGCACCTTTCGTCTCCTCGCTTAGCTCGTCGGTGCTTCTTTGCTCCAATCTCTAGTTCTCGCTCTCCCAGCAAGCATCGAAGAAAGGCAATCCACCAGCTGTGCTCCTCTGATTCATTTCCATGCTGCTGGAACGAGCGAGAATGGCCTTGGAATAGTTGGAAATGCTCTAGCTCGTGATTTGCCTAAAGCTGTACCTGGTGCTGTTGTTCGAGCTATCAATTATGATACAAGAGCAGAATAGTAAGCTTCTCCCTATGCCGATGACTGATGAAATGTGAGGCTAAATATGGCTTCCTGCTTTTTCCTGTATAGCTTCACTACCGTCAGAACTGGAGCTTCTACTGCTGCTAGCACCATCTCACAAGCTGTAGCACAGTGCCCCAATGCAAAGATCAGCTACAGTGGTTATAGTAAGGTAAGCCAGCAAATGAATTATCAGCAAGCAGATCTTGGTCAATTGGTTAAGGAATTTCTCACTGACTTGTGGGACTCGGGCTGTTCTTTTATCCCGTTGTAGGGCGCACTCGTTGTTCACTCTACTCAACTGTCTGCTGCTGTCCAAGCCAAGATGGTTTCTATCGCTTTGTTCGGTGTAAGTTTAAATATTTTCAGACTATCGTGGTCACCCGGTCCCCTATCGTTGTGTTTACTGATTAAACTGCTTTTAATATCTATACAGGATCCAAATCAGCGATATGGTAATAAGGCCGTACCTCTCACAAACGGAGACTGCCTCATCAGGTCAGTCTAGACATTCAGTAGCTTATGTGTGCTTGTACCTGTCCTGATTCTTGATATCTTCTCTTACTTACCACTCAGCTTCTGCAATACTGGAGACCCGTTCTGTGCTGGCGGCAACAATATTGGTGCTCATCTAGCTTATGCCTCTGATGGATCTACTTCAAGAGCTTCAGCCAAGATTGCAAGCTGCTACGCCAATCCCAATCAATAGCCTGCAAGCATTTTCCCAGTCTTCAGCTGCTCGAGTGCAACACCTGCCGTCTATGCGTATCAGGAAGGTCACTGAGGACATCTTTGTACATTCCGCTTCACTGCTCTCCTCAAAGTCAAGGTCTGTTGTGGAAAATGTTATGCAATTGGTTACTTTACATTGTTGTGTTTCAGCGACGAGCTCCCAAAGGGGTATACTATTTTTACAAAAGTAGTAGACAATGATAAGGTGTATTGAAGGATAGGCTCGTGTATTGCCACCCCTCGCTCTTCCTCGAGCTCGAAATGTGCTTGAGTTTCATGCTTGCATCGGTTTCTTGAGTGGTCTTCTTTGCTAAGATTCCCTATGTACCGTCTTTGATACCTTTAGCTAGTTCGGCAGGATCAGGGAGTGATTTGACTTCGTCTTCGACAGCTTTAGAGCCTCCAGCTTGCAACGACTTTATCAAATGCGTGATAACGCCACCTCCGATACCTAAAGCTGCTCCTCCCGCTAGATTATTGACTATGCTGACTCGCTTCCAGAAGATGGTAGTAGTGAGTAGAGCTCCTAGTATAGCTCCTACTTTGCTGTAATCGTCTACGCGGACCTGTGCATGTCACGAGGCGAGGGTGGAAGGACATTTAGCCATTGTGCTAAAGCATATACATAGAGGCGCTTGAAGATCCAAACTTACCTGGGTGACATTAGAGCGAAGTCTATAAGCACGGTCGTATATCGCTATAGGCTCTTCATTGCGAAGCCGGCCGTATGCCATAGCTAGACCTGTTGTGCTTCCGAATAGGAAAGTCCAAGCGGCACTGTTTCGGAGCCATCTGTTCGCAGAGAACTGAGGGTCATTGGAGCCTGCAAAATCAGTACCATGTTGATCAATAAGTGCTGTTGTGCTCCTGCATGCTCACGTTCTTGCGGTATCTACAGGTTCGGTATCATCGTGATTACATTTCCCGATCAAGCCATGACAGGCGGAGAAGACAAGTGAGGAAAACCAATCAGCACGGGTGGATATGATATGAAGCACGAGCAGCATAGTGGTGATGGCCTGACTCACAGCTGACGGGCTAAGCTTAGTGGAGGAGCCACCAGAGCTGTAGCTTGTACCATCTTGAATACTACGTGGGTGTAGACATATTGCTGCTCTTTAGCGATGTTCTCGACCTCTTCGGTTGACATGGCTGCAGATAACAATGCTTCTCCTTAGCAGTAGCGGGCGTAGTTGTGCAGTGCAAGGGCTACCTAAGTCTCTGGCCAAGGCTCGAGTGCCGCTTCCAAGTTGCTGCTTCGGACAAGACTGTCACAGGGACGCGCTGCCGTCGTGCATGCTGCCGCACAACGCCACCGCTGGAACCAGATATTCAACAAGAAGGTAAAGGCAAATGTGCAAGCAGGTCTTCGGCCAGCAGCCAATGAACAATCTAGTCGCAATTCGAGCCCATGTCTCGCCGAAAATATCAGTTGAACTAGTTGCCTGCTTTGCCAAAATGCCGAAATTATACTGTTCTACTCGGTTAGTTTCGTTAAGATGTCGGTATTCTATCATAATAGTTAGGTGTCATTACTTTTGCTCACGCCTCGTGTATTTTATATCATCGTGTGTATGCATGTTCGTTGTTCCTCAAGGCTGTCCACCTACTCACTGCCTTCTCATCAATCTATCCCTGAGTGTTCTCCGGCTACCCGAATCAAAGAATCTAACCTTCTTGGCGTCTGCCCCATGCTCTTCAGCGTTTTCAGGTCTTTGTGAGAGCTGTTCGAGCTCCATTGACCGCCTCTGCTCTTGACTTGGCCTAACCGTAGCTTCTGATAGCTCGCTGTGAGGCATAGGCAGAGGTGGAGGAGCTTGATCCTGTCCGAAAAAGTTCATACCAGAACTGCGAGGTGTACCTGTGATAAGACTTGCATTGCTTGTAACAGGATTCTCGTTACGTACTATCGTAGGTCTGGCTGGAGGAGGAAGATCTTGCAGATGAGGCGTCAAGTCAGATTGGGTGATAGGTCGTAGGGGAAGATCTCCTCCTTCCGATGCAGTTGATTCCGTCGGAGTAGCCTGCTTCTGTGCCGATTTCCCTTTCCATTTCGACACAAATTTCCGACCATTTCTTCGCTTCTTGCCAAAATGCGAGATTGAATAGCTAGCATGGCTTGAAGCATCGCCGACACCATCTTCATCCTCTCCTCCAGACGTATCGAATTGTGTTGTATATTCATCTCGGGTAGGTCTAGCGGGATTCTCAATGGCAGTTTCAGAAGTATGAAATCGGGAATGACCAGGTATAGGTGGGAAATTAGCTCCTTCAGGTGTAGTAGGATTATGATCCGGTAGATCATCTTCAGCTGGGAAGAGGTGTCCGTCTCTAGTTGGTGTCCTTTGTGCTTTTGGTATATTTCGACTTGGACCACCGCCTAATGAAGAAAACGCATTAGGTGAACCTTCTCTACTTGCAGGTCTTGAAGCATATGGCATCTGGAAAGGTTGTGAGATCAGGAGATTTGGTTTGCCGTTTTGAGCTACACCTTCCGCTTGGATAATCTCGAATTCGTCGCCTGGCTCTGGCTTTTTGACTTGGAGAGGTGCGCGTGGTCCAGCTGGAGCAGCTGGCGGAGGCGCATAGGCAAAGGGCGCCGGCTGGACGGGAATTACGTGTCCAAGTATGGCGTCGATTGCTGCTTGTGGAGGTGATTCTTGCGGATGTCGAGGTAGAGTAGCAGGGTCCAGGTCGCCTCTCAGCATGCTTGGGTGCCAGCTATGCCGAAGAACAAAGATGTACAAGTCAGCAGGCTGGAACATAGAATGTGGAGGGAGTACGATTTTGCAGTGACTCACGGCAGATCTCCGGTCCAGCTCGGCGGTCGATGCATATCACGGTCTCTGTATTCGCTTGAAGTGATATTCGTCAATGGAATCGAGTACGAAGTTCCCCGGTCTGAATCAGCACGTCTTCTTGCTGCTCCCAGATCTGGTACTTCATCATTTTGTGGTCCATATGGTGTCCGTTGTGGAGAAAGTGGTGGACTAGGTCCAGTACGGACGAAGGCAGGCCTGGAAGGCGACGACGGCTTGAGAAGAGGCCTTTGTTCATTGCGCCCACCAGGTGAAATTGGCGACACATTCCCTCCTTGCACATCGGATGAGGGCGCTACTTGCAAGTTGATAGGACTAGGCCTGTAATAGATGGGTATCTGTATTGTTCCACGGGTCTGTACACTTTGATGTCCGTCATCACTCTCCAAAATCTCCAAAGCCCGCCGATAGTTGCGGGTAAGCGCTCTCAGATCGCTTCCTGACGCTAGTGAGCCGCGCTCAGCTAGATCGGCATCCATAGAAGCTGAGGAATCGGGTGTTGAGTTCTGGCGAGAGTGTAAACTGCGGGATCGCCTGACTTCCTCTTGAGCAGGCTCCGCTAGCGTAGCTTCGTTCATCTTCTCTTGATCATTGACCGGCGTGCTTGGGCGTGTGAATGAAGATCGGAGCAAGAAGGGACAGAACCAGTGCTTCCAGTTTCTCTGCTGCTCCGCTGGACGTATCTGGAGGAACCATCTTTCCTTGTAGAGATACCACTGCAATGCAAAGAACAGCAAAGCAAGTGACCACTATATAGCACACAGAGCCACAAATCAGCATTGCGAATCCGTTTCAAAGACCGTGTAGTGCAGAAGACTGACGCTTAATCCGAAGAGCAGTTTGGTCGACAGTGGCGGCGCATATGGGCGTAAAGCCTGCGAAATAGACGTGTCAGCCATTTCGGGGCAGTTTAAAAGCGTCCTGAAATAAAGCCTCTCACCTCTTGATGTAGCGTATTACGATCAAGCAGCTTACGAAGGCCGACAGAAGCACCTCTGTTGGTGTTCAGCACAAGGTCGATACCAAGTGCTAGCAGCCAACTTCCAATCAAGCAACAAGCAAGTGTCTGACCACAGGAAAGGAAGAGTCAGCTTTTGAAATATTCTCGAAAACAGTACAAGTCGTGTCACTCACTGCTCCTGTCCACTTCGTCAAGCTCACGGCGCACAAGCCAATAATTCCGAAGACTGCAATGAGAATCCATCTGCCAACCATGCTGCTGAATAGCATATTGTCTCCACTTTTAAGCATGATCATGGTCATTGCTACGCTCATTCCAGCTAGAGGTCCCAGTACTGCCCATCCCAGCCACCAGCCGATGTACCATTTGCGAGGGGTGATGCGCGAAAGTACGAAGCCAAATAGTCCGGCGCCGAGTATAATCGCGAAAGTAGATCGATCGTTGTCTGCTGCACTATACTGTAGCTTGAAGCCTTTTGCGTCACTGGAAGAAAGAAAGATAGACACGAGAGAGCAACATATCAGCACGTGCCCTCGCGGAATGCTGCTGCAAATAAGCTGAAAAGGCGCGTATCCTCACATAACATTGAACATAACGGCAGCTGCAATGAGCTCAAAGGCCAGTCCTAATGAGATTGCACAGGTTATACGCCACGCCCTTCGTCCGCACAAACATAGCACTGCGCCAACGAGGAGGGAGACTGCACCAAATGCGATATTGACTGCTGCAGTTCTTGAAGCTGCCGATAGGAATGGAATGTACACAGGAGACGCAGGAGCCATGAAAGGTCTTTTACTGGAGTGTGTAGATTATGACAATGACGATATATATGTATGAATGGGTTTATCCGAGGCGTGCCCGGCGGGCTTGAAGCAGGAAGGCAGTCGCAGCGTCTTGCAGGAAGAAGGGTCGTGATGAAGTCGTGACAGGTCGTAAAGCATGAAAGTGGAAGCCTGGCTGAAGCACACAGCGACTGTTGTACTTGGTCAAGGTTCTACTCCAGTCAGTCTCTGCGAAAAAGAGCACGACTTTGGTCCAACTCTCTTTCAGCACTGCTGTGCTCTTCAAAATTTGTCGGACAGGAGGTACAATTCGCAGCCAGCCTTTGATCGCAAATGCACGCTTTGACCTCTTCAGAATGGTGATGATGTATGTGAATGTGTCATCATGGCACGTTTGATGTGTGAGGGAGATTCCACCTCCTTACTTCCAACTTGAACGAAGCCGCGTCAATCGCAAGCTTTTGAAACCGAAATTGCTTGTTTCACTTGAGGAAGCGCCTTTGCATTTGCTGCAAAGCTAAGACTCCTGCTGCACCCAGCAGAACACCACCTCCTGTCGCTATCCATGTTTGTGCTTGGCTTAGCCCGACAGCTGACTTCTGCTTGTAGACAGGGCACGACTGGCGCCTTTTCTCGATAGTCTCAGCATGTAGCTGACCTCCCCGCCACCAAAATGCAGGATTGACAAGTTGAGCAATCCAATATGGACAGAAAGCTCTGCGGCTCCATTTAGTGAGACCATTCGCGCTTCCTGCAAATGATCTAGCGTAGTCTTCTTCCCAGCTTGACAGAATAGCTTCTTGCTGCTCTGGTGTCATTGAAGCAAGTTCGTCTAGTGTCCAGCTGTCCGTGACTCGTACCATCCATTCCATCCGCCTTTTTACAATCTCGGCTTCACTTCCTGGTGCTTTCTTACGTAGCTGTTTTCGAAGTTCGCCAATGTTCTCAATTGCTTCTCCGACATTATCAGGAAGGCCCGCCTCGATTTGCCGTCTTATACGGTTAGCTAAACGAGGTCCTTTGCCATTTGTTGATATCATGACTTGGAGCGGACCTCGTCTAATGACGCTTCCAAAGTAGAAGTCACACAGAGGAGGCACATCGGCGACATTGATGTTCATCCGATGCTTCTTCGCCAATTGGTAGATGTGCTTGCTGAGCTCCGGATCGTCGAGGGCAGTGAGGACCATGTCCCAATTCTATGGAGCATGCACCTTAGCCAGGAGGTATACATGTCTAGGCTCGAACGTGCAGCAACTAACCTCATTCTCTATGTCGGAATCTTCAAAGTTACGGTTTCGCCACTCGAGACCCCACCTGGCGCCTTCTTCTCTTACACGAAAGCTGACTTCTTCCCCCATACCATCCTCTGGACAGATAACTGTCACTTTAGCATCCGTAGGAAGGACTGATCTCAATCTGTCAGCTGCTACATTGCCTCCGCCGACAATGAGCACTCTTCGATTCTTCAGCTGCCATGCGAGGAGCAGAGAAGCGCCTGTCTGGACTATCGTCGGTGCGAAGCAGGGGGCAGGTCAAAGGTAAGAGGTAAAGAGAACCAGTTCAAGGGAAATCACCATTCAGACCAAGAGCAGCATAGATGCAATACCATTGAAACGATTGGAGAACAGCAAGTCAAGACGGACGTGATCGAGGAGTTGGAAGATTGGCGGTCAGCAAGCTTCTATAGCACCTTCGTAGATGGTGAGCATTGACCTACTTTCAGGCCATGTCTTGCTCTTTGCTATGCTGTTGCTGCCCGTGTAGAGCGAAGTTGAGGTCGAAGCTTCCATGGTGAATGATGCGATGTAATGGGTAGAAAAAGAAGCAGCGCCGTCAAGTTCCACAATGCGAAATAGGTACTGGGTGGACCGACATTTGACTTTGACACATAAAGCTATTCAGAACAAGCATGTGCCAGGAAGCACAGATATAGCAGATTACCAAGCTAACGAGTCATACATTAGTGAGCCGTTGGAACATTTGATTACTTCTGCGAGCGTACGGCTCCAACTTTTGGGAATTACAGAAGTCTAGATCTAACGGCAGTCATTATCGTTCAAAACAAATTAGTTTTGGGTATACTCAGGCTTGATGGAGTAGGACGTCTACCTCTAATACGATGTCCATGCTCAGCGGGCCTGCGAAATTACGCATTCTAACCATAAATGCGGACACCGCCATCGGCTCCTGAGCTTGCCACGAAAGGCAGCGTCGGGTGATACTTGACATCCAGTACTCCTTCATCTCCCTTAGTTCTATGTGAGTTGGCGATCTCTTGTATGCATGACCGCGTCTGCAGCAAATCCCAGAAGCGAACTGTGCAGTCATGCGATGCCGATGCTATCGTCAAGCCTGAAGGGTCCACATCTAACGATGTGACGGCGTCTGTGTGTCCGACCAGCGAGTTTGTACATTGTCCTGTGGCAAGAGCGACTGTTAGCTATGCTGTAATAGACTGCTTAAAAATTGACGACATACCACTCTTCAGGTCAAACAGCCTGATATAATTATCCTCATTGGCCGTTATGAGCATTGGCAGTGTAGGGTGTGAGACTATCCTATTCACTTGCGCTGAGCCTTCCCCGTTTGCAGCTTCGACAGCTTGTAGCAGCAGTACCAATTTACCCGTTTCCGTATCGTAGAGGCGAACTCTTCCATCTTGGTACGCAACAGCAAGCTTCGTCATGTCTGTCTGGCAAAGTGCCAAACTTGTCGGAACAGGCTTGGAGGTCGTTTCTTCCGATCCCTCTGTTCCACCAGCTGTCCATGACAGCTTCAGTGCACCTCCGGAAGTCATGTTAGACGAGCCATCGCGTTGTGGGGATACATCCCAAATCTTGACCGTACCATCTGCACTGGCGGAAGCGAGTATTTCTTTATTCGCATCTGCACCACTTGACGTGCCATTCATTGAGCCATACGAGCCGGCCGTTGAAATGAGACAGACATCCCAGACTCCATCTGTATGGCCTTCCAGCCGCGTAACGTTCAAGTTGGAATCGAAAGGAGCGTACGTGTCGCGATCTCGAGGAGGCATTTGCCAGCCGAGAATGGTAGAGTCGAGCGAAGACGAGTAGATACGGTTTGAACCTGAAGTGGAAGTGACGCAAAGGGATGTGACCGGTGCTGTGTGTCCGCGGTACGTTACGGAAGGCTCAGAGTCAGGCAGATGTTGCGAGCGGTTGCTACATGAAGCCTACAGTCAGCAAGGACGCCATTTGTAAGACTGGGGAGCGAATACTCACGTAGCTGCAACACTGTGCAGAGGCAATCTCCAGAGTTTGACCGTACAGTCGTCTCCGCCGCTTGCCAAAGTCACATCTTCCGAGCGTTCACTTCGGTCGAAGGCTATACACCGCGCGGCATCAAGGTGACTTCGCGCGCAGGGATCTTTAATCAGCTTCCTATTGCTACTTGAACAAGGTCAGTCAGACTTACGCTCGTAGTGTTCTTCTAGGCTTCCAGACTTTATGATCGTCTCCCGCTTCGTTTCCCGACATTGTGCTTGAGGAAGCAGTAGCAGGACTTTGCACTGTATCGCTCCTTCCCCTAGCAGCGACTCCGTTGCTCGCAGGCGATGAAGAGTCTTTATCTTGGCCATATTGAGCCTGTGCTTCCTTCATACTGAGCGTCTGACCTGCGGCTTCACCTTCCAGAGTTCCACTTTGGCCTGACTGCTGCTGCTGTTGTTGTAGCTGACCTGCTTTCTGTATGGCCTGTTTCCACTGTTCACTTGATTCAGGTCTGAAGATGGCAGTCAAGCGAGAAGCAGCGTCCGCAGTCATAGTAGCCGAGTCGCCTGCATCTTGACCTTCAGGCACAGCGGAGAAGATATCCGCTGCTGTTTTAGGTAGCGCAAAGTCTGATGATATAGGTAGCACCGCGGTCGCTTGACTTTGGCCGTTCAGACCAGCGTTTCCCTGTGAGCTTGCGGCGGCATCGGTGAAGGGATTACTCCCGCCTGTCGCTCCTGGTTGCGCAGCAGTAGCCGCGGTTTCAGGTGCAGCATTTGTGATATTCAGCTGCGAGACAGTGCCGACAGACGTAGGTGGGGCGACTCCTCCAGCTTGCGGTAAAGGAATGACCGTATTGCCTCCGCTTGAATGCGGCTCGGGTACGGATCCTGGCAGTAGCGATTGACCTGGCGCGGATGCTCCTGGCACTGGTTGAGCTGCTGGCTGAGCTTGGACAGGAACTTCTATCATATGTTTTCTTGGCCTTGGGAGGCCGGCGGGCGTTCTATCCGGAAGCGGGTTCAAAGCTGTTGCGCTTGTCAAATATGTAATCTCTTGCAAGCATCTGCGGAAGGCAATGCAGAGGATATCAGTAAGCAGTAATCTGAAGGGATATTCGCGAGAGAGTAGAGCGATGCTTACTGCTTCAAGTAGTCCCGGCTCTTTGCTCTGCCCCTCGGATCTCTACCAAGAGATGGATTCCACGACAGCGGACCAAGATTCATCGTGCTTGCTGGACCAACTCCAACACTGCTGCCTTGTCCATTCGGCATAGAGACAAGCGAAGCTGTGGAGGAGACTCTCTGCACAACGGATTGTGCTTGCTGCAATGAAGGTGCAGTTGCAGTAGAAGGTGACTGATTGGCATTCGAGACTATAACATCGGGCACTGAATATGACAGATGTCATCAGCATTAACATGCTTCGCAGGTGATAGAGGATGCAAAAAAACCTACCTCCTGTTGCAGAAGCAGCTTCATCTGAAGGAGCAGCGGGCGAAGGGCTAGCTCTGCCAGACGCAGCTGCAGTCTGTTCTTTCATGAGTCGTTTCTTATCATTCGTAAGTGCAGATGGTTTCTCCTTCTCATCATTGACACTGCCATCTTTCCTGCTTCCATCTTTCGACGTCTCCGATCCTTCTTTAGTTTCACGTTCTTTATCCTTTTCATCAGCGATCTTCTGAGCTTGTTGTGCTGCATCTTTCTCCTTGTTCAATGCATGTTGCTGCGTTGCTGATGTTAGGTATTTATTGCGTTCTGTCCGTAGCGCGTATTCAAGCATCTTGACCCGACGCATGAGATCAGTCTTTAGGTTCTCGGTGCCTCTACGTTCGCCTTCGAGAAGGGCAATGCGGGCCTACAGGAGGAGACAGTAGCATCAGCATGAGCTACAGCCCAGTATAGTCCGTAAATAGGTGCAACACTCACTCGCATCTCGCCCCTCTCAATCTCCCATTCGTTGCGTTCGCGTTCATATCGCCTCCACTCCGTCTGCAGGAAGTGGAGGACCTGGGACAGAGTCAAGGGCGGTTGCTGAGGCGGTTGACCAGGAGCATTGGGATCACCACCAGCTTGATGTTGCTGTTGTTGACCTTGTTGCTGCTGCTGTTGACCCATTTGTTGATGGTGTTGTTGCTGCTGCTGCTGCTGTTGGTGCTGTTGTTGCATTTGCTGTTGATGCTGCTGCGGTCCACCCGTGCCAAAGTGCATCCCGCCTTGCTGTTGCTGTTGTTGCATACCAATAGAATGTAACTCGTTCTGCTGTTGCTGTTGCTGGCTCTGCTGCATAGACAGCGAAGCCGGCGGAGTCCACGGTAGCATTGCTCACTGGCTACGTCGTCGCTCCCGAGCTTGTGGAGGTTGGACTGCCTTCAGGAAGCCAGGTCTGCCGCCTTGATGCCAGCAAGTTCGTAGCAGACTCGTCTCTCGGTACTTAGGCTACAGACTGGCAGTTGCTAAGACTCGCTACCTCTCCTGTCGTCTACGTTGGATGGCTGCAGGCCTGCCTCTAGCTTGAAGGGTTCGTGCCTCAAGCTGGGCGTGTGCAGGCAGGCGTATAGATGCCTACTATGTGGAGCACTCTCTATTCAGCCCTTGATGCACTGCAACCAGGAAGACAGTGCTTGGGTGCAAGCAAGTGTCCCTCTCTGCGTGTTGAAGGTATGGCTATAAGCAGAGATATGCTGTGGTGGTCGCATTCGCGAAGTGGGGGGCGTCCCCGAATGACCGAGGCAAAAGTACGTCTTTCTTTCACGACGACATGGCTGCGCTTCGAGGTGACAAGGCAAGAGCACTAGACAACCGTCAAAGGACTGCACAAGGTCTTGAAAGGATATAGCATTTATTTCTTGTATTTCATCTATCATAGCCCCACAATGTTCCACAAAAACACCAGACTTAGCACTTTCTCAAGACTGTTAATAATGAGTCTTCGAGCATCGAGAAAGAGTTCTACAGAGAGGGAGGATTGGAGTAACAATGACATAGTATACTGTGTAAGCCAAGGGATAGAGACTGATTTGACTTAGATAGAGTACAGTAGAAGGCGCGAGGCAGATAGATAGTTTGACTGGTTTGCCTTCTTTAGTGAAGGCCATTAGGACGAAGGATTGGGGAAAGTAGAAAGGTGAAGGGGTACGTAAAATGCGACTGACTGTATTCCGAAAGTTCTGCGACATATCATTTTGCAATTGTTATCGAATATCTTGAAAGATCCGATTGAAAGAAGGTGAAAAGAAGGAAAGGAAAGAAAAAGAGCAAAAGTGTAGTATGGCTACTCCTTCTCTCTTTCACGTCCAGCAGCGGTAGTAGGCGTCGAAGTACCACTTCTCTCTCTTTCATGTCTTGAGTGACTGTTGTTATCCTTCCCTGAAGATGAAGAGTTTACGTTTCCACCTCTTGATGATTCACCTGAAGCAACGGATGAAGCACCATATTTGGTCACAGCACTTCTCGTGAGGATCTCGACTACCGGTCCTAATAAGCGAGTGAAGGCTTTTTCTCCCAGGGTTGCGACGCGGAGTCGACCTGACACTGCTCGGACTGTAGCTGCTCTAGGAGCAGAGTTGAGAAGGGCGAGTTCTGCAGACCCGCGACGAAAGATGAATTCTGTCAGCTATGCTTGTGAAGAGAAAGAGAAGGGTAGTGATTGCTTGCTCACCTCCGAAATAATCACCCTTGGTAAGTGTACCGACTCTCTCCTGTTTACCACCTTCTTTCCTCTTCAAAACCTCTGCTTTACCACTTTCGATAATATAAAAGTTCTTACCCAATTCACCTTCTCTGACGACATCTTCTCCCTCTTCATAGATGCGTTCTTCAAGAGCATCAGCAATTTTACTTCTTTCATATCCTTCCAATGAAACTAGAATAGGTACTTCAGATAAGAATTGTTCGTACATTCGTCTTTTTTTGCTTGTATGTTCCATTAGAATTGTTCGGAAGGTGACTCTATCCAATGCCCACAATGTTGCGTTTTCAGATGAACATACTACTGTGGCTGCTCTTGGTGCATTGTACATTAATGCAAGCTCGCCGAAGGATCCGCCGGATGTAATGGTAGCGACTAGTTTCGATCCATCAGCTCGTACAGTTGATCCATCTTCAAGCGTAGTAGTAGCTTGCATATCCTCCTTCATTGATCCTTCAGGCTCAACAGAGACGCTTCTACCTCTTGCATTATTATTAGATGAAGAAGGTAGCGTAGGACTCAATACCATTCCAGAACTTGATTGAGGTTTAACCCAAATCTGGAAATCACCACTTTCGACAACGTAGAAGAAATCTCCTACTGCTCCTTGGACTATAACTTCAGTTCCTTGGGTGACTTGAACTTCCTTCATAGCATTAACGACATCATTGTGTTGTTCTTCATCTAAATTCCTGAACAGTAAGTTCTTCTCTGTACTCGATTCGATTCTTGCTCTTTGAGAGGGTGTTTTAGGAATGATCACTTTAGGGATGGAATGAGCAGAATTGGAAAGGCTATTTGGATCTATTGATTCAGCGGAGACTGATGTTCTTCGACCTAGATTGTATCCTTGTGGAATACCATTATCGGCAGCTGAAGGTGATGCTGAGGAAGATAAAGGTGGAAGTCCTCCTGAGCCGCCATTGCGATTACCTGGTGAAATAGCGCCTAATCTATCGCGACCTTCGGAAAGACGGGCAGCGGCATCTTCTTCATCTTCATGCTGCATGTCGATATCTGCAGGGCCACCAGCGGCATCGCCTCCTGCTCCTCGTGGACCACTTCCTCCATGCATAGCGGGGAAAGGCCTGTTCCACATGATTCCACCTGTAGATGGAGATCCAGAAGGTACGGCAGCGCCAGCATTCCTAGAAGAGGAAGAAGCAGAAGGATGATGATAACCATTATTATTGTGAGATCCTGCTCCTCTAGATGGAGGAGTCTCGGAGAATGGACTGGGGTGAACAGCATCGTAATATGCCGGTTTGCCATTGCCATTGATAGCGGCCGCAGCACCCGAGCCAAAGGTATAACCCTGACCAGCTAAAGAAGGTAGAGAAGCCTTCTTTTTCAATGCTGGATGAGAAGGTTGCTGTTGATGGGACTGTTGCTGCAACTGAGGTGGGAATGCACTCGGCGATGGAATGGGAGCGAGACTCTTGCTTCGAGCACCTGTATGCAGGCTGCCCATTGCACCTTCCGCTTGAGCGATGGAGAGTCTCCCTGCGATGCGCTGTTCTTCGAGTTTGGCGTTGAACTGGATCACATATACAAGGTATAGCGAAGCATGCTAATCAGTATTCAGATAGAATAGCGATATCCTTGCCTGTGATCTCTCGCCTATCTCCGGTGTCTCCAACTGGCCGCCACGAGCGAGAGACAAGCCGACGACAAGCCAGGACAAGGATAAGAGAGACAAGAGACTCACCCAATTCGCACAGAACTGCAGTACATCTTCAGGCTGGCCATGAGCTACAGCTTTGTTGAGGTCTTGCAGAATAGCTGCGTATACTGGTGACAGTGCCATGTTCATCCAGTCGAATGCGCGGTCTCTCTACCGTAACGTATGACCTGTGGTGAACCCTTGAACCTTGACTCTACTCTATCTCTGTCGTTCTTAATGCAACACTAATGCCAGATCTTGATGCGATGTTGAGCACCAGCAGGGATGGAAGAGACAGAGTAATGCAGATGCAGGGTTCCTGCGATGTGGGTGTGTTTCAGGATAGTCGAGGTCGATAGAAGGGCAAGTTGCGCTTGAAAGAGCAAGGTTGGCAGGATGAATGAGAGAAGAGAAGAAGGCGAGTCAATGTCAAGCGCAAGCACACGAACAGTAGTGGCTTTCAATACAACGTTGATAGAACAGTATCAGTAACTGGCCAGTTAGTATCGTGCATGCTCTTACTGCGATCCACCACTTCCCCCAAATTCATACGCCGGATTCGGTTAGAATGGCGCGCTTCCTTCCTTTTTAGGGCGAATACGAAAAGAAGCGTGGATATTATAGCAAGGAACTTTAAAAAGCAATGCCAGTATTAATGAGAGCACAAAGAAGTGTGTCACTTGTCATTTGTGCAGAATGTGAGTAGCATGCGTGGCTTGTTGGATATACTGCTCCGGTCATGTCACTGCAGCTTCTATCGTTGAGAAAGGCCAGAAGTCCATTTCGTGGTAATGGAGAAGAAGAAGAAGCTTGTATGAAAACGAAACAGCAACGACAAGATGCAATATGTATCTAGGGTCCGTCATTCCTCTCAGAAGCCTTGTCGTTTCCTTCCATTGGGCTTCCCTTCTTCCATGTGATCCTGGCTCAGCCATGCGAGAACGCAAGGCTTCTATGCTGGAAAAGGTAGAAGGGTGCAGGTTCTCTTCTCTTGTTGGAGAATGTATAGACTGTTCCTTCAGTACACTCTCGTTCGCTTCCCTTCTGACGCTGCTTCTACTGTGAGATGATGCTTTCCTTCCCTTCCTTGTAAAAATACTGGACTTGCATAACGGAAGTGGAAGCCATCGAAAGTGAAAAAGAAATGGAAAGGAAGCTGAAGCTGAAGCTGAAGCTGAAGCGAGGACAGCTCGAGAGACGCGTTACTCTCTCCAAAGATTGTTCTTCTATTCTGAAGTCTCACTTCTTGAATCCCGTATGCTATTCCTTCTTTTTCTCGTTCTCTCTTTCCTCTGCTCCTACACCTCTCCCTACGATAGCACTCACGCTCCAACACAGCATCGTACTCCCAGCGGAATGACGCACAAGACACAAAGACAAGACAACACTGAAAGCTACACCTGAGTAATGATAAGCCATCTCGCAGTCTGTATCTGTTGACTGCTTTCAGCGTTTAAAGTGACAAAGTGGATTTCAACTGGATGATACTGCACGCTCGGACCTCCTGACTCTCGAGCTCTGACCATATACAGCACATCGAGCGATTGCAGATTGCAATCGCTTCAAGCAACCTCAGTCGAGCAAAGTGAGTCTAATCCCCTCGAATCATCCACCTCTTCTTCATTCCGAAACACCAATCTAGCACTTCACCACCATGGTGTATCACCGAGGAAGAGGCGGACGCCACACGCCAGCTACATCCTACACAAGTCGAACACTTTCAGTCTCAGCTACTCCAAGCAACATGACTTCATCCACTACGACAGGAACAAGATCACCTTCACGCTCCACCACTGCTTTCACAGGTGGTGGTGGTACTTCATCCTCCAACGGTAATAACCGCTGGAAATCTTACTGGGCAAACAAGAAACGAAGAGGTGGTGGTTCCTATTTGTCTTCAGGAGGAAGATCAAGAAGTGCAAGTACTTCATCATCTATTGATCCACGTTCAAAAAGAGCAATGTCAGTGGTGTCATCAGTTACGGATCGAATTCCTCCCTCTTCGATGTCTGGCTCAACAATGAACATTGATGAAGATGCAGATGAATCAGCAGAAGCTGCTGGAAAGAGAGATGATATCGACCTCCAAGCTGGTGATGAACAATGGGTTACTAGTATTACGGAATCAAAAGGATCTACGGGTATTAGAACTGTTGGAATTGCCGCTTTTCAGCCTTCTACCGCTACTTGTATCCTCACTCAATTGAATGATTCACAAACTTACATCAAGACTGTTCATACTCTTTCAGTGAGTTATCGCTCTCCTTATCATTGTGTACGTCTTTTCTTCACGTAGAAAGTTGACGAATCGCCCTACTTCGTCTTCAATACTCCCTTTCCGCTTTCCTTCTTCCTCTTCCTCTACTTCTTCTTTCTTCTCGATGCTTCCTCAATTACTCTTCTCTTCCTTCCTTCGTTCGCTTGACGACTGCAGGTCAGATGGCCTTCCGTCATCTTCACACCATGTTCTCTCGGCCATCAAGGTAACAAGTTCAATTCAGCAACTGGCCTAGTCGATCCCAGCAGTTCCAAGTATGAAGAAACCCAATTGACAGCTTATCTGCGTTCAACTTTCGGTGGTCGAAAAGCAGGAATGGGTGCTGGTGGTATGAACGACAGTCAAAGTCAACAAAGCCAAAGTCAAAGTCAGAGAGAAGGTTCTGTTGCGTCATCAACTAGCTCAAGAGCTTCTTCGACTGCTTCAGGCCTAGTACCGACCTATAAAGCTGCTGCTGATAATGATAGAACTAAGATCGCTGGTCTACCTAGACGACTGTTCGATTCAGATGCTGGTCTAGTCTTTTGTACCGAGTTGATCATTCAAGATGAAGAGACAGTGATGACTATGTAAGTCCGCTCAGCCTCGTCTTTGCTTGGGTGCCAGGTGTTTCTGATGACACTTCCTCCTCCATCTTGTGCTATGCAGGGACTTGGTCCAAAACAAGTACTATGCCCTCTCAGCCGCTTCAGCTCTGTTCAAATACCTAGAATCAAGAGGACGAACTTTCGGAGCTAGAAGCTTGAAAATTCGTTATTTACCACTCGAAGGTACTATGCTTATTGATTCTGAAACTGCCAAGAATCTAGAATTGGTGGAGAATGTAAGCCTTCTTCTTCTTCTTCTCTCTTCTTGCTTAGTCTTTCTTTCCTTTCGCTTCTCCTTGTTGCGAAGTGATCATGCTGATGACTCCGGAATAAATAGCTGCTTGACAAGAGGGGCAGACATACTTTATATGGATTCCTCAATCATTGCTACACGCCTATGGCAGCAAGATTGGTAGGTCTTCTTCCTCGCAATATTTTAGTGTGGAGAGACGACTGGCTGACACCTTCCACAGCTCCGAAGCAACATCCTATCACCTTCCACAGATGCCAAACTCATTGAGACACGTCTAGACGTAGTAGCCGAGTTCATGGCATCAGAAGATCGTTTCAAGAATGTCCGCAGAGCCCTGAAAGGACTCGAACGAATTGACGCAGATAGAATAACAGGAAGTATTCAATCTGCAATTTCAGTCAATACATCTCAGAAAGCTCACATGCGCAAGAATCTAGATCCTTCGAAAGAAAGTGAAAGGAAATTGGCTTTGATGCTTCAATTGAGAGCATTCATCAAAGCTATTCCGCAAATCAAAAATTGTCTACTTGATGATGGTGGTTGTCAATCTGCCATGCTCAACACCATCGGCAAAATACTAGATGATGAGAGATTGACTCTGATTGATGATGAGATCAACAACACGCTCAATGAGCAAGTCCTTTCCGTAAGTGTCCTTGTATTCCAGCGCCAGAAGGTATAGGGTAACGAATCGCTCCTCTTGCAGTCGATGACAAAGACAGCTTTGTCAGCAAGAACATCCAGAGTATTCGCTATCAAGGCCGAACGAAAGCGATTGCTAGATGTAGCTCGGGAGACATACAAAGAGAATATCAACGATGTGGATGACCTTCTCAAAAACCTACAGCTGAAGTATCCAGACATGCTGGAAGACGTAGAGCTCGCTTATTCTGCTTCTTCTGGCTTTACATTCCTTATTCATGAAAATATACTGGAAGAGAAAGGAGGCGAATTGCCTCGTATCTTTAGCAAGCTGGTAGGTCGATCCTTGACTGTCCACGCGTAGTCTGTATTTTCTGATCTCTTCGCTTGCATAGAGCAAACGTGGCAAGAAACTTGCGTTCACATGTGTTGACCTAGTAAGCTTTTCTCCATTGAAGCGCTCTGCCTTGAACTGAAGTATTTGAACATCAATTATAGCTCAAAAGAAATCAGCGCATCAAGCAGAGCTTAGATGAAGTGTTCTTACTCTCCTCAGAGTAAGCTCGCCGCCCCATCGCCCGACAAGGCTGCAAGTTGAGACTAATTCTCGACTTTACCTTTATAGCGTGCTCGACGAGCTTTTAGATGCAATCAGTCCCCATATTGCAGCTCTCTATCGATGTTCCGAGGTCTTAGCCATGCTGGATATGCTAGTCGCTTTCGCTCATGTCGCATCCACCTCATCATCCTACGTTCGACCAGAGTTCACAGATACTTTGGCAATTAAAGACGGACGCCATCCTGTCCTAGGTAGGCTCTGCTATATCGTCATTAAGCTTGCTGTCTTACCTGCTCCTAACATTGCAGAACGTTATAAATTCACCGATGGCGCCTTCGTACCAAATGACACCTATGCAACCGACGCTGCTACTTTCCAGATCCTCACTGGGGTAGGTCGACTCTTTGAGCAGCCAGAGCATAGTCACTTACATGGATCTGCTCTCAGCCGAATATGTCGGGCAAGACAACCTTCCTCAAGCAGATTGCAATGCTGGTCATCATGGGACAGGTGGGCGTTTCCGCTGATGAAAGCAGCTAGTTGCTGAGATAGCTCTTCAGATCGGCAGCTTTGTCCCTGCGGACTATGCTTCATTCCGTCTTCACGATGCTCTGCTCACTAGATTGTCGAACGACGATTCTATCGAAGGGAACTTATCCACCTTTGCACTGGAAATGAAAAGCATGTCGTGAGTATCAGAGACCTTCCTGGTAATCCCGTTGGCAACTCTAAGTTACTCTTCTAGTATGATCATTTCAGCTTTGGCGACAAGCGAGAAAGCGCTAGTTCTGGTAGACGAACTTGGCAGAGGTACAAGTCCCCAGGAAGGTATGTTTGTTCACTTAGCGAATGCTTTCCGCCTCTCCTGACGGCGAAGCGTCTGTAGGTGTCGGTATTGCCCACGCAATCGCAGAAGAGATCATCAAATCCAAGGTGGGCGAGCACTCCTCCAAGAAAGTGCTTACCAAAGCTAAATTTCATTCCCATAGGCATACTGCTTCTTCGCCACTCAGTACGCTACCGCCATTAATCGTATACAGAATACTACAATGAATACTGCCGCTAATAATCTACATCCCAGCTTCCTCGACCTATCAACCACGCTATCAATGTATCCCAACGTCGTTTCTCTCCATCTCGAGACAGAAATGGCCGAAGTCAATGATGACGGAGGATACGACAAGAATTTTGCCCTCACTTTTTCGCATCGAGTACGAGACGGTCACACTACAGCCACGAACTATGGTTTAGAGATTGCCAAAGTTGCAGCTTTGCCAAGGGACATGCTCTTGTGGGCGAAAGAAGCTGCGGACCGATTGGGACATCTCGAAGAAGGGAGAAGACGCACTGCTCCGGGAACGAAGGTGAGATATCATCGCTATCGTTGCCACTTCAGCCTTTGCTGATGGGGATCTGTCGTGTTTTAAGATTGCCAACAGACGAAAGGTGCTGCTTCGCGTAAGTCCTTGAACACTCATGCAATGTCCAAATGTTGGCTCATTCTCGTGTCGCACGTGCAGACCGCTGCGCAGCTTCGACAGGCTTTCAGCAGGTAAGTAAGTTTGCTCCTCTCGGTACGGTTAGATGGACTGAAAGGGGCTTTTCAAAGTTCTCGCATGCGCGAATATGAACTTCAAGATTATCTAGAAGCCATTCAAGATCGGGCAGTTGAGCAACTAATGGCCGACCTGCCTCCACAAGGCGACGGCAGGAACACTCAGACCGATGGACCAGGAAAAGATGCTACCGCAAGGAGTGATGACGATCTTTCAGATTATGATGCAGGCAGCAATGTGCAGCAGGCGCCTGCGTCTAGCAATCAAGACCGCCGAGAATCTAGACATACCAGCTCCGATCCAGGCCCTGATGACGATGAAGTCGGGCAGCAATATCGTCACGGCCAGATGTAACGCGAAAGAAGCATGACCATCGGAGCAATCTGAGCCGCGGCAATGGGAAGACATGCATGCATACATTCAGCGGCAACTCAGACACTCAAGGCTTTGCCATTGATTGGAAGTGGAGGATAGAGGAATCGAGGCGTACAACAATAGCGGAGGGATGAGAGCTAATTGCAGATTGGGAAGTTGAAGCTGCGGAGAAGGTTTGTAGCATAGTCATCAAAATGCATTCACGCTAGGCTTTAACCTATCGCCTTCTATACCTCAAATGCGGCGATCACTTGCGATTTGCGAAAAGTGGGAGGCTTCCATTCCGTCTTCTACGACTGACCCTTCTTCAGCCCGCTGACGCTCTTCGAGTCTGCGCTGAGCACGAGCGCGCCGTCTTTCGATCTCGTCCTCGCTTATGCCTGGCTCTGCAGTTTTAATAACTTCGGGATGAATGCCCATTGCTTGGGCGGCCTCGGGATCCATGTACCGGACGGGAGCAGGTCGAGGCATAGTGATAGAATTCTGCAAAGCTGAAGAGGGATGAAGTCCATTACGCTTCTTTGGAGCTCGAATAGCCTCTTCATCTTCTGATTCCTCTTCTCCGTCATCGTTGCTGATGCGCGCCTTGTGGTCGGCTTGGTAATCATGAGTCGTACTGACTGGGCTGAAAGGCGCGAACGGTGAGAACGGATTGCCTGCACGTTCCGCCGCGTCGCGTCGTGCTTTAGAGATACTCGTCAGGGATCTAACGGATTTGGCGTCAGAAGTGTCATTATCAGCTTCGACCTGTGCGCCTGTCTGCGCTGCTTGGGCTGTCTGCATAGTGAAATTGCCGCCCATCCAGGGGGATTGTCCAGCTCCGGCGGCAAATGGCGAATAAGGTGGTAAAGCTGGATCATTCGGATTGCGAATGGATGATAGCGGGAGAGGGCTAGGGCGGTTCTTTTGGCGCCTGAACATCCCGGCTAGTCCGGCACCTTTCGATTCTGTGGTCTCTTCTGAGTCTGCTCAATATGGATGCCATCAGTACTCAGCTTCCATCGCAGCGTGAAACGTTGAAGTCAGTACATACTGGGACCGTTGCCGTTCTGACCTATCGCCTGAGACTGCCTGTACTTCCGCCAGAGGAACAGCCCCAGGCCCAACGCTGTGAGGAGGAAGGCAACGATGCACAGTACGAAAACGGTGTCTAACATGAAAAGGCCGGCGTAAAGATGTCAGCGTTCTATTTTGGAGTTATAACGCTGTACGCGTAAGATCTGTCACCTACTGCCACTGTTGTCCGATTGCTCTGAGATGGTGTCGAGCTCGCCATCGCTTCCATTGTTTGCCGAGAGCTTGTCTGAGCCTTGGGTAGCCTCCGGTTTGGCAGTGCGAGTCCTGATAGATTTGACCATCGACGTCTCGAAGACGCGCGCGGTGGTCTTACCCGCTGAGACCGTGTGTAAATCAGCCATGTTGCTGTCTATGTCTCGATAGCGTGAAACGTCAGTAGGCGAAGAAGTAAGAAACCCAGAAATGCACAGACACAAAACCAGAGGACCAGGTAGAGCGGATGGTGGAAAACAAAATCGCAAAACTTTCGGTGTGACTGCAGCTGGTTGTTCATGCGGTGTGGAGCGGTTACACTGGAGGGGCTGTACCAGTCTTGCTGTACAACAACAACAAGTTTGACTTGAAGACCATACTATTCTAGGAGTTTTAGCACGATACCTACAAGGAAAGGGTCATTGTCAGCGAGGATGGCGGAATGGCTTAGATGATAGCTCCCTACCAGCTGCTACCGTTTCGCCACCTCGCCGCAGCAGAATTCGACCCATATTCTTGTTGGCTGCAAAAGTCTCGATGGGAACACTCGCGACTTTGCCAGTACTGGCAGAGGGACGCAATTTGATGGCAATCCTCGCCGACGAGCCTTTTGATACCATTCTATATCGCAGTCTTAGCCACGTGATGCGACTCTTGATGACCGTGTGGCACTCACCTGGGGCTATGCTTGATGACCTCGCCACTAGTCTTGTCGAGAGTTGCTTCAATCTTAGCTACAGTAGCGGGAGTCTCCTTACTATGGTAGAATACCTCGACCTGGTAAAGTCGAAGAGGTCAGTAACTTGGCGATCAGTCGTCAAGAGAAGGACTTACAGCTGATCCCATCGTAAGAGGGAACTTCAGTTCAAACGTGACAATCTGAGCCAGGAAGGTCGTGGCCAGCGGTATCTTGTGTTCTGGCTCGCAGAGCACACAGCCGACGTTGACATAAAGCGGATCGATGGCTGCCAAGTACAATGTCACGTTCGAACCAGCAGTGGCATATGAGGCTGGCTCGCCGTCGATCTCGATGCCTAAAATCAACTTAACATCATGGGTATTCTAAGGTAAAGCAGGCGACTTCACTCACTCCTAACGACGGCGGTCTCGTCTCCTGGTAGTACAGCAATCCTCTCACCAACTTGCACGACTCCGCTTTCTATTCGACCAGATACGCCAAGGCCAGATGGACCAGTTGTCTGTCCCTTGAATACATTGGATACAGGTATCCGCAACGCAGCCTCGAGAGCTCTTTCAGGTACCGCGAGACCGTCTAGGGTCTCGATAATCGTCTTGCCCTTGTACCAGGCATTCAGTGCGGGTGACCGGCTTTCTACCAAGTTTTCGCCAGACATTGCTCCGCACGGTATAAAAGAAAGTTTTGACTGATTGTACCCTGCCTGGACCAGGAATGGCTCCAACGTCTCTACTATATGCTTGAAGCGATCTTGCGACCAGTCCACCTGTGTGACAAAAGTCGGCTTGCCGTCAGCTTGGCGCAAAGTACAGCAAAGCTTGCACTCACTGCGTCCAGCTTATTCACTGCTACAACTAGCTGTTGCACACCGAAACTCCTGACGAGTAAGGCGTGCTCTCGAGTTTGTCCTCCTTCATTAAAACCGCTCTCGAAAGCGCCGGTCGACGCATCTACTACCAGTAAAGCCGTGTCCGCTTGCGAAGCACCAGATATCATGTTTGGGATGAAGTCGCGATGTCCTGGAGCGTCTAATAGCGTAAAGCGCCTATGAGGTGTCGTAAAGGAGTCTATGCCGATATCTATCGTGACACCTCTGCAACACACATTAGCCCAGACAGATCTGTCCTAGCAATATTTTGCAGTGCCTACCTTTCTCGCTCTTCTGGCCGTGCATCGAGAGCCCAAGCGTGTGCAAAGGACCCTTTCCCCATCTTTTCTGATTGCCTTTGATTTGCATTAACAGCCCTTTCACTCATTTCGCCCAATTCAGCAAGCATTCGACCCATTAGAGTCGATTTACCAGCATCCACATGACCTGAAAATGTGGGTTAGCCCGATTGCTGTCCTAATAGATGGAAGGTATCGACTTACCTATCACTACCATGCTCAAGACCGGCTTATAGTCTGCATTGGCTTCTTGTTGCTTGATATCCTCGATCAGTTTCTCTTTCGCTATCGATACTGTGGGAAGTGCGGACGTGTCTTTCGGGGTATATACATCATCATCGTCCAAACCTAGACCTTTCAAGTCTTGCGAGAGTTGAGAGGTTGATGTCGAAGGAATGGTTTTGCCAGCTTCTGAAGGCAAAGTCGTTGATTTTGACAGGCTACTGGCGGGCGCAGCCTTACTCTTGAAGCCTGACTTTGTCGGCGTGCCCGGACGACTTGACGCTGGCGTAGTTGATTTCGACGATGCCGCCGCTTTCTTGCGTTGAGCAGCTGTGACATAGCGATTGCGAAGGATTGTGTAGACAATGAGTGATGCAACGATATGTCAGCCATTGCAGACAGTGACAGTAAAGGCTTGGCTGTAGGGTTCCGTCCATCGACCGTGGGTATAATTGTCGCAGAGACTGCTTCTCATCGGGTTCGACTAGCAGTCTGTGAGTTTCCCTTCTGCAGCACGGGGTTTGGGTATAACTTCGGGAGCTTCTCGTGGCCAGATCTGATGGCCTCCGCAGTGATAGCGTCTGGTTCCGGACCAGTAGAAGGATGATGTTCAGGCACCAAGACGCCTGCGAATGGCGACGGCGCTAAACTGAGGTCGGTCTTGGTAGGGAACAGAGAGGATGATGGAAGCTGCCACCTGTCTTTCTTGGACTTTTCCTCGTCTTCCTGCTTTGCCTGGTGAGCTGCTTGCATGGCTTGTTGGTCCGGATGGCCACTGCCACGCTGCATACGCTGCTGAAGTTTGGACAACTTGAACACGGCAGTGGTAGGCACGGTAGGCCCTTGTACGCTAGCACCTTCCATCTCCACATCTCTAGTCGTTGATGCAGTCTCGGTCGCAGTCGCCTTGCTAGCAAGACTACCCAGCGGTCGACGAGCTGGGGACTCAGCCGCTTGAGACTTTGCAGCAAGCTTGCTCAGGCTTGACTTGCCGTTCACAGATGCATTTGCTTTGGTCTTTGCAGCAGCCAGAGACGATAATGATGAAGTAGACGCGGAGGATGGCTTTTTAGCTGCTGCTGCGAGGGCTGCGAGACTTCGCTTTGCTGGAGGTTGCGGTTCCTTGGGAGGCTCTGACTGCATATCGCGGATTGCTAAATGTGACTGGGTCTCTTCGGCTAAGGTAGCATCTTCCGTTTTGTCTATGTTCATGTATGTCTCAAAATCGGGTCGACGGACGGATGACGGGTGACTGACGCGAGGCCAAGGGAAGGATAGTGGAGGTGCATAGGAAGATGAAAAACTTACCCGCTTCAGCTTTCTCTTTAGCCGCGTTCTTTTTATGCTGCTGGTCTAGCAAGTATGATATTGTCTTCTCCTGGTCGAAGTAGTAGTACCACAAAGCATCCTTAATCTCTTTGTCAGTCAAACCAGAGCCTGTTCCAAGGACTGATTGCACGCTACTCAGTCCCGATGCGAGCTGGACTGCATGTAGTGAATGCATCGTAACGTCAGAATGGATCACTTTGCAGCTCGATCGCCTTGACGCTTCGAGCATGTTGAAAATGGCTGAAGTAGCAGCACGAGAGGCGCACCTTGTTGGTCTGGTGTGATGCCAGCTATGATTAGACTACTGTCAGTATCGTGCGTGCTGGTGTGGCTAGGCAGGACATGCAGCCCTTACGGTATTCTTCCTGATCTTCATCGGAGAAAGCAGCGTCATCGAGTTCATCTGCAATACCTCCAGGTCAGCCAACGACCAACTGCACAACGAAGCGTGCTGAGTATCAACATACCATCAAGGTCAAGATTGCGTACAGCTCTATGCCGCGACATCGTGCAGTAGGAAAAGTTCGATGAGTGAGACCCGGATAAGCAGGAAGCAAGCCTATGAAATGCTCTTTGATTGCGATTCCATGGATGATCAAGTTCCGACAGCATAAATTCCATCAGACAGAGCAATATACCTTGCTTTATGTTATGCACCAATGAAGCGTGACGTCCAAGTCCTACTGTTCCGCGCATCAGGCAAAGCATTTCGCGTTCAACTCAGGACATGACAAAGACTGTCACGAATGCTTGAGGGCATGCAGGATTTGTCGAATACTACTGAAGTGTCAACCTACCTTCCGGAAGTCGTCTGATGCAGGGATATGGACAAGGTGCAGAACATGCAAATGGAAGAAAGAAGTCTTTCAGTGGCCGATATTCCGCTGCAGTCGGTATCAGAGCCTCTAAGATAGCAAGGGAATCATTCAGCATTATCAGCCTGTTAGCAGTTATCAGAATCAAGAAGATAATGGGAAGGGAAGCAAACTATATCTTATTGCGTCACGATCTTGCAAAGACCATCCACAGGCGAGATCCTAAAGTTACAAACTCGAGCAAACTCTCCCAGATTACTGGTAGACACCATAGTCGGCCTGCCCTTGATTATTCCAGGAGACTCCCAAGATCGACCAATTTGCTGGATTGGCAATCTTTTTGTGCTCCAAATGTCAAGGTACGGAGAGCACACTTTGTCCACACTGATTCTGTGCGAGGTTTCAGACCACCAACTGAAGGTCTCGAAACTGATACACATATCTAACGGAATCTTGTCTGCTTAGACTAGATTGCTGCCAGAAGTGTGTACTGTTTCCAAGATCCTTGTAAACGCTGACGAGGTCTGACCATAGCTACCGAAGGTGTATCCAGAATGTCGGCAGAAGCTCGTATAAGAGGCCCGCAATATGGTTCGAACATGCCCAGGTGACTCCGCGGAGGCATTAGATATTCCGGCCTTCCTTTCGCTAGTAGTCGACACTTGCTGGTCGACACCTACTCCCTTTCCTGCAGAGTGGACACGCCAGAACCTCGGCCAGAGGAGTGCTCCCTTGTACTTCTTGACGAGAAGGAGATGGGAGTCTCGAAGCGGACAGATAGTGGCATGGTACCAGTGATTGTGGAAGCTTGCAAAAATGTGTATATCTTTGGATGGATGGATGTGGGAAGTCTTCGCAAACATTCGATTGAGATGTGAATGGTATGTAGAAAATGATGACTAGGTAGCGGAGAAGAGGAGAGACAAAGAATTAGTAAAAGGTGGATAGATCGAGAGAGCTTATGATCATATTCATCGGTTTTCTGAACTTGGGCAGTAAGGGTGAAGCTCGCGCATTACATTCCTGGGGATTTCAGGTAGTACGAACGATTTGCGCTCTCAATCAGATGCTTACTGTTCAATGGCTGCTTAGATAATACCAAAACACTGAATACATTTGGTGCATAGAACTTCAAGTACGATCTCGACGTCGTCCACCTGCAAAAGACTGACTCCTGCTTTTCCAACTTAGCCATACCCCAGCCATCAATTCGCTTGTGTTGGATCCCAGCAGCTGCATTTCGACTACCTCACTTCGACTACCTTACACTTGAGACTTTATTTCCGTTGTATACTTACCTTTCATCCTCCGCTGGCACGAAATCTTCATTTTCTCCTCTCCTCTGGTCTCTGATCAGCTTCTCCTCTTCGAAGCTGCCAGGCAGTGGGTATTCCTTGATCTGCGAGCAAAAAGCTAGGTCAGCACATTATCTCTGACATACGAGGGCCTAATTTTGCCGACTAACAGGTATACTAATCAGAAAGTTGACGACTCCCAATATCGCATTAAGGATGAACACCCATCTCAGTGCTACCTTATAACTTTCAACAGCCTTAAGTCTTATTTCAGGTTCGAGATGTGGTATACTACTTGTCGCTTTGCGTATTTGGTCGATCAATTGCTCGGATCCTGGCCCTGTGATTCGTTTGTGGAGCTGAGAAGAGAGGATAGCTTGTAGGACACCTCCGCTCAGACCGACGCCAAAGACTTGGCCGCAGTATCGGAAGAGGTAGCTGATGCCGGTAGCTGTGGGAACTTCATGTTAGCTACGCCCCAGTTGTTGGCCACGGTATTGGTCTCTGCTCACCAACTGCCATATCGGACCTGTCCACATTCGCAAGCAAAGCGATGAGAACAGCAGTGACTACAAAAACAGGGAAGCAAGATTAGCAACATGCTTCCACAAGACTCGACTATCTGGAATCGACACGCACCATTTCCGCCTACTCCGAATCCATGTGGGAAAGGGTTGACCCAATCGGTCCACCTAGGCGTCTCATCCATCCGAGCCATCATGACGTTTCCAATGATGGGTGTGAAAGCAAGGACTAGATTGAGATAGTAATACTTGCCGGTGCGTCGCATCTGTCGACAAGAAAACGAAAGCCCGGCTCAGCAGGAGAACAAAGTCGGAGTGCTAGATGGTGCCCGCTCACAATGTAGCCAGCGGCCAGAGAGCCTATGGACAATGCAACTGCGTTCGGTACTAGATGCATGCCTGCTTCCCTCGGTTCTGCACCTTGCACGACCTCGAAGAAAAGAGGATAGTAGTAGAGTACTACACGGGAAATCAGCAAGCCATCAATTGATTACCGATATATAGTTCAGCGAGGAGCTTACCTGCAAAGTTGATAGCGGAGAAGGTGAAGTTGCTCCAAGCGATGCCTATACGAGTAAAAACACTCATCAGTCAGCGTACAGGAGAGTTGCAGGCATCGTGAGTCTACTCACAGATAGGTGATAGATGTGATAGTATCCAAAGTGGCATAACCGGATTAGGCGATACTTTCGCCTCCACAAATATGAAGACCATCAAAAACACAGCAAAAAGCATCATATTAACCCAAACTTTTGGATCTTTCCAAGGTAGAGAGAAGTTATTCTTGAAGCTTAAACTCAATAGGAAGCATGATATGCAAACTATTAACGATAGACATCCTAACCAATCTATTTGTTTTAGTGCTGCTTTTTTGGAGGTGACTTGTCCTGGAACTGTATAGCGGACGAACAGGAAGACCAGTACCCATGCTAAAGCTAGGAAGGGAACTTGAATTAAGAAGGCGAATCGCCAATCGTATTTTGCTACTATTAGACCGCCTAATGGAGCTCCTAGTGCGGCGCCTATCATAAAACAACATTAGCAGGAGGGTTGAGTTTCCACGCAGGGTAGGAATGCTCACCTAGACCATAGAATATATTGACAATGCCTTGGATAAGGCCACGCTTTTTCAGAGGGATAATATCACTAGCAACAATCGATGAAATAGTCATAATTCCACCCCCTCCACAGCCAGCTAGAGTCCTAGCCGCAATGAGCATAGGCATACTCTTTGCAAGTCCGCATAGTAAAGTGCCAGTCGTAAACAGGAAGATAGCAATGAGAGAAGCATATCTTCTTCCTATGATATCACTCAATTTGCCATAGAGTGGTGTGGTAGTTGCTAATGCTAAAAGGTAGGATGTGCCTAACCATGATATTTGATTCGAGCTTTGGAAACTTGATGATATCGGTCCGACCACTGGATATGACACAAGCGTCAGCTTTTGATAGTATATACAGTGTCGAAATGAAGAACTTACAAGTCGCTACTATCGTAGCTGTTTTACAGAATGGCGAAGAATAGTCAGCTTCGAGGTATTGCTTCTTATCATATCATTTCGGCACGAAGATAGACGCACTATCAAGAGCCCCCAGAAAGACCCCGAGCTAAATCCAGGCGAGAGCACGAAGCAAGTTTCAGCAGATGGAGATGAAAGGCACAACAAGACGCGTATCACACACCCAATTAGCAGCTAATATAGTAGCAACCTTTGATTTCGATAGATTGGCCGGGTTATCCGGGTTCTTCTGAAACGCGGCATCGTGGTTATTGCTCTCTTGATCTTCTGTGCCGTTGCTCAGGAGCGGGGTTCGCTCGTTAGCATGCTGTGCCATGAACCGAGTAGTGAATTGGACAGCTCTAGTCTGTTACTGATGAACAAATCAACAGATCGTCATAAATAGAAAGGCTTGCCTGCAATCAAGCGAGGCAACTCTTTGAAATAGAAAAGCTCGATTGGCATTTCTGCAAGTGAAGAATATCGAGATGATGATGGGGGGTTTGCATCCGGATGATCCAACATTCACACATAAATGCGGCACTAGTCCCTCAGCTGCACAGCAATCACGATATAGATGAGCAGTCATAGCTACATATACTGCAAACTCCCATTATGAAGGAGGCTTTCGCTCCTTCTCTAAGCCAATGCTTCCGATCACCACCAACTTCACTTTCCTGTTGCAGCATAGATCATCATCATCATGCGCCAGTAACAGAGAAGCATACGTGCAATGCAAGGACGCGCGCATAAGCATGAGAGAACCCAAGTTCTACTAAGATGTCCTTGCTGATCCTGATTTGGGCTGGTGTCATAGGTTTTGCGCGACGTAGGCAGTCAACAATGTACAAGCAGGCAAGGAGGAAGTGAAAGAAGGAGAGGAACCTTTTCAATAAGCTACAAGCTAATCTAGTATCATACTCTGCTAACGTTCCATTCCACACACTTACCCTCAAGCTTTTTGATTCAATTCGGCCCACTGCACTCATTACGTACGCGTATAGTGCATTCCTCACCTCTTTTTTGACGACAGAGTGTCATTCGGTGTCACGAGAAGTGTGGCCAGAGGCGGTGGTTCAGGGTATAGGGTGTTCATAGGGTTTGAAAGAGAGGTGGACCGGATACTCTACGGATATCAAACAACAAGACTTTGTTCTTTGGTCTTCCTATCCTCTCTAGCTACAAGGCTGATACTATCAATCAATCATGGGCTTACTCGAATGGCTCACGTCGATGCGGCGAGATGGAATTCACCTCACCAGTCCTCTCCTCGGATCGCAATCGCAGTCGCGTCGGAGTTCAATCAGCATAGTAGACGGTCACGCGAACAATCATCACGAAATCATAACAACATCGTCACAACGTCGACGCCCTTCCTTATCACTATCATCATTCCCTCGCTCTAAAGCTCTCATCCTCGCTTGTATAAGCGTTTCTTCTCTCCTTCTCCTCCTTGTCGCTTTCGGTTCGACAGATATTGACGCGTCAAACCTGAGAGCACTTCATGCCGATCTGTCAGAGAAGTTAGCCACAAAATGGAGACAAGCTACATCATCAGCAGCAACATCATCGAGCACAACAGTACAAGGACTAGATAGGTCATGGGACTTTTATGCTCAGAATGGTATATTTGTAAATGCAAGAACAAACAACTCAATCCCTCAAAATCGTAAGGCTAGGTTTATACCTGTGGAGTTAATTGATCAACTTGCGGAAGAGGGAAAGACTGGTTTAGAAGGTGATTTGAAGCTTGGCGATGGATTCGATGAGATTTTGAGATATGGCCAAGGTGGGTTGTCTCCATTGCGGACTTCAATACAGGCAGCTGGTGGCGATATCTCATGCTAACATACATGTTCTTTCATGCAACACAGCCGTCAACCACAAGAGTGAACTAGCTTTGAACGACGTATCATACCTACAGAACAAGACAGTCCTCTTAATAGTAAGTTAGAGACGTTGCTGCCCATTACAAGCCCTCATAGACGCCTGCTAATATGTTGCTTCTCGATATTAGGGCGACTCCATCGACCGCTTCTCACTCGACTTCACCTGCCGTTCCATATTATACGGCTCAAGTCTAACATATCGCGAACTACATCACGAACCACACGATTTGTCGGCCATAACACGCGCCGGCAATGATCTCGATGAATTCTCTGAGCCACACCGGTGCGAATTACCAAAAGATGAATTCGCAAATACCTCAATATGGAGTCTGATGGTTTACGGAGTAACATCAGAAGAAGAAGAATGGGCACACAAAGCACAAACATTACATCCAAGGAGATACGACGATAAAATTCGTTTATTCGCTGAACATTTTGAAGCCGCTAATAATGGACATAAACCAGATTTAATCATCGTCAATACTGTCCTTTGGGATTTGGCTACTGTTAATTTAAGAGATGCAAGAGCGGAGATTGATGCTCAAGAATTCTTATCTTGGAAATTCTTGAAGGAATTCAAGGACAAGACCATACAACTTATGGATCTGGTTGATGAGCTTTGGCCTGCTGCCGCGAAGATGTATAGACCTAACCATGCGATGAGACATGGTTCAGATGGTGTTTGGTGAGTCTCGCATTACAGCTTGGTTGTTTCAGCCTGCGGCAGCGGTATCTGCACTGTCCATGTGTGAGCCTGTTCTAACCCTTCCATCTGTACAGGTTCCTGCAAGGGCTTCATCCAATGCCAAAGTCAATAGCACGAGCACCGTACATGCCAAATAAGGTCCTTCAACTCAATCAAGTAGTAGACGAGCTCTTAGCGAATCAAGATCTGAAATCAAACAAGAAACCTTGGTGGCCATTCGATATTCGTCACGTCATGCAGGAATACGTACTCGATTTCCAAGATAGCGTCCATACTGGTAGCTTAGGAAGGACGATCTATGCTCAGATGCTGGCTTACTATATCAAAATGTTGACGTGATGTGCTGCATGCATATTCAGCTTTGATGACTACCTAATTTATACTTGCGAAGTTTTGGCAAAAGGCCCCGGAAGTGCCAGTGCTAGTCAGGGGCATGTGTATCATTAGAAGACAGGAGGTTTTGTGTAGATCGGAATTAGATGCAACTTTGCTCTGCTACCACTCACATAACGATGCTGCTCGACCGTCGCCACGGCATGCTTGACGGCCGGTCGATCACGGGTAACAGAGAGCTGCCTAGCCTGCACACGCCGACTCAACACTCGGCATCTCCAGTCAATATGCAGCTAGCAGCACCGCAACTCAATTTTACGAGGCTTTTCATCCTCGACGAGTACCTTATATGTAACGCCTTCTACGCACGTCGCGAAGCAGCCATGCTCGCCTCGAAGATGAAGCCGGAACTTCTCTGCGACCGCGCCGGCAAGCGGGAGCTCCCACAAACACAGGAATACCTTGGGACCGGTATGAAACGATACTAACGGCTCCATTCCTGTAACGTGGTCATAAGTTAGGGGCTATCTTTCACGCATCTTGAGAAAGTTTCGGACTTTCACCGACGTCTTCGAATCTCACCACGTGTCGGCAAGCGCGAAAACGGTATTAGGAGCATCGAAAGCTACTCAAGTACCTGCTTGACCTTTCAAAGGCTGAATGGGAGCAGGTTTCCTCGAAGCTCTGAATCAGAAAGGGAAGGTCTGGATAACGATCTGCTGGAATGTCTTGTTCTCATCGTAACTATCGCTTACCGTGGAAACGGATCACTCGCCCTTTCCCGTGCTGCTCTACCGTTTTCCTCTCTTCCTGAGCAGTGCTTCGTCGTTCAAGCCATCACACTTGGCTGCTCGGATTCACCCTGCTCAACTTTCACATTCGTTTCACCTACAGTACAATACGCTAGCTCTGAGGAACATCACACAAAATGCGAGGCGATGGGCATGTAGGACGCGTGCGCCAAGGTGGCCTCCAGCGGAGACAACGGCCAGGGGATGAATACCGGAAAGATCAGTACGGACGGACTATCTTGCAGTGGTGAGCAGACTATCTGGTAGGGGTGATGGCAGATACTGATGATCCTGCGGGCTTCCTCAGCATAAGATCCTGCGAAGCGGATCGAAGATGTTTTGATGCTGTGAGTGCACGTGGCGACTGTACCTAAACCTTGTATCAAGCAAGTGATGTCTGATATACTGTTTCAACAGCGTTGTGTCTGCTCGGCAGCGGACAATGACGCATTGGCTGGATGTATCGAATACGATTGTGGAAGGACTGCATACCAGAACTACCGCGAAGATCTTATTGCTGTAAGCCTTCAGACTATCCGCACGGGCCGGCCGATGAACTGCACTGACCGCCATCCCCTCCAATTATCCCTTTCATAATCTTAATCTTCCACCTCGTGGCCCCTCAATATTGTTCTGATGAATCATAATACTCTGATGTAGGAATGTCCTCGAGCTTTCGACTATGATCGTCGGCCCGGAGAAGCTGGACCCTCAAGGAACACCAGCGCGAACGTCCGAACTACTCCCGCACCTCAGCCTCAACCTCAGCCTCAGCCTCAAACATCTCCGCGAACCACGGCAACTCCAGTCCAAGTAGTTTCTCGACCGGCAACTACTACTTCTTCTTCTGCAGTGGTCAGACAGCCAGCACCTGCTCCAGCTGCCTCGTCGGAAAGCCCTCGCCTACCTACTTCTGCAGCAGCGGATGCACGCGAAAGTCCAGTCCCAGACACAGCCTCTGTCGAGTCATTGACGGAAGGAATCTCTGCCCCACCGCTTTCCGATAGCGTGGTAGAGAGCCAGGGCCTAGCTTCGGGTGTCGCGTCTTCCGATGGCTTGACATCCTTGCCTTCTCAGAGCGACGCCTCGCGCGAAGGTGTCGAGACCGACCAAGCAAGAGCCAGCGATGCTAGAACCGCGCCCCTGTCAAGTATCGATGGTGACAACGCGCCCGATCCAATCATATCGAACGACGCACCTCAAATCACACAAGACGTTCCTGCTCTCCGGCCTTTGGGCCCCAGTTCTCCTGGAGAAGTCAGCAAGCTCAACTCTGGTGTGATAGCAGGAATTATCATAGGCATTCTAGCTGTCATCGCGCTCTTCATTGCCTTCTGGTATCGCTCATACCGTCGACGAAAGCGTATGGAGCGGGCCTCTGCACATCTTTCCTCCGTCATGCACACTCATCAAGATGATCCTTCAGGTTCTGCTGCATGGACTCAGTTTGGCGGAGCTAAAGGTAGCATGATCTCAGGTTATGAAGAAGGAGCAAGTGAAAAGAATGCACCTATCTACTCCATGTTTTCATCGTCAAGAAGAGCGCTGCCCTCCAGTCCCATGATGTCGTCCATTCACAGAAGCCAATCCATCTCAACTGCAGGCATTCCAGCAGCTCACCACGTATCCCGACACAGCTCCAGAACATCAAGCGGCAGGAGAGGACTGGGCAACATGAAATCCAGATGGATGGATGGTGGAATTAGATCGCCTCCTCCTTCCTATCCTGTACATACAGGCGACAATGTTGCTGTTCCCGCTTCTACATACAAACGCCCTCCCGGAACGAGCTTCTTTGCAAGATTACTTGGTAATCCTATAGAGCGCAAAATTTTACAACCGACCTTCACTGCTCCTGCACCACCTCATCCACATTTCAACTCACCTCAGCCTTATGGAGGAACTCCCCTAGCATCTCTGCCGTAAGAAGCGCATGATTCGTATCGAGACAGTGCAGATCTCGACGCATTAACGGAAGAACATTACCGCTCCTATGGGAACTCAAGCAACGGAAATAATATGTTGGCTCCCAAATCGATACCCCTCAGCCCCAGAAAGATCCCAGCAGACTCCGTCTACGAAGGGGACAAGAGTGGCATGTCTATGAGCAGGCCTAGCTTCGCATGGTCAGCTAGATCCCTGCCTCAAGGAATGTCGGTCTTTGACGACGGCCCTGAAGAAGGAGCTACTCAGAGAGCTACTAGCACTAGAGCGCCAAGTCTTGATCTAGCTTGGGTGACGGAAGGTGAACATCGTATACCTGTGCCATCGTGGGCAGCTCCACGTCGTCGTCCTTCAATGAAAAGCAAGAAGAGCTCAAGATCAGCACATAACCGTTCCATGTACCGGCATTCCATCATGTCGGCTATGAGTAGTGGATCGGTTCCTTCAAGATCTGCTCATAGCTCCACTGGTCCATTACCAGACATGCCTCACCTGTCCTCCATCCCATCTTTTAGACTTGAGATTGGCGCGGATAAAGCTAGAGCCCTCCTGCAACTTCTTGTCGATACACCTACTACTCCAAATGCCACCGACAGTGTTCTCACAGCTGAGATGAAGAGTACAGAACTCTGCAAGGACGAAAGTAGGCCCATCAGCGTAATTGATGACGCTTGTTATACTCCCAATCTCCGAGACAGCGGCAAGAGCTGTTGAGGCAGCTTCTGCCAATCCATACAAAACTTCATCCTTTTCAAAATATCAGTCTTTCTGTGCATGGTTTACATACCCATCATATACCCCACATAAGTTGGTTGACTCTGTAATGTCTTGAATCTTAATTCCAAACTGCCGCTCATTTCAGCTTGGAAGTATATGTTTATAACAGGTCAAAGATCTTCGACAGATCTGAAAGTCAGGAATCCCAGACGGTCTCGAGCGACCAACTTGAAGGAGTTATTCGTGGTAGAGAGAATGTGGGTCAGTGCAATGCAGATCAATCCAATATTCATGCGCTCGTGATAGAGCGAGGTTACGAAGCAGCAAAGCTTCCTTTAAACCATGGCTAGGCCGTGACCGCACATGTGCAAGGCGGCTCTGTGGTACTGGCTTTCTGCTCTTTTGAAAATTTCCATACTGATGCAAACATGTTGCACACTACGTTCGCACTTGACATACAGCAGTATACGCACATCTATGTGTATGCTACTGCGTTTTATGAGGCAGCCATGATAGCGTTGACGATATCGCCATTGTTCTCCTTGAGTGCTTTCACAGCTTTACCCCGTGAGCAGGAAGTCTGCTTCATGACTGTATCTATATCCTGCTCGTCCACTCCAGTAGCATCGACTTCACCTTCAGGTTCATCAATCTTCTTGCTGCTGCTGCTACCAGCTGCTGCGTCTCCACCGAATAGCTCGCCCTCGCTCAATCCGCCGGCGGGTTTAGAACCTTCTGCTGATGCGGATGCCTCAGCATCATCACCGCTTGAACCCTCTACTCGTCCTGATGCTTTGGCTTGTCGCTCGGCTTCAGCTCGTTGACGGGCTTCGGCGGCTTGTGCTGCTGCCATAGCTTGTGCGCCGAATCCAGCAGAGTTGGGATCCTCGAACTTGGCCTGCAGGGTGAATGCATGTATGGCAAGTGGAGACAAGACAGAGAGAGCAAGAGCAGCATGTCAGAAATGAGATGAGGTACGTATGTGAAGGTCACAAGGTACTTACATCTCCAAAGACAATGTAGCAGTCTGAACCGGGAGCTCTGTAGACTTCAGGTCTGCCAACGATGAAGAGGACCTGTGAGAGCATGGATGACAGCGGGTCAGAGCAATGGACAGGAGATATGACAGCCACACCAGAGTGAGAAGGGGACTCACACCACCGGGTCGTCTCAATACAACACGGTTGATTCCCTCGACTCTCTTCAATCCAAGCTTTGCCAGTGTCTGTCTTGCCTTTTTCTCCAGTCTGGGCAGCAGACGGCCTTCTTCGGTGTTGATGATTGAGTCGGTGTCCATGTTGGCGTATGTGCTTCTCCAATGGCTACTTGCTTAGTTGCAAGATATGTGTAATGCTTGATGGAATGCGCTGATGGGAGCAGAGCAGTTCCGCATGGATGCGCACTCTCTTCTCTTCGCTTTCACCGTTGCCGCTGCAAGTGCCGTCCAGCTCGCTCAGTCACAGGGCTGGCGGACAAGTGCAGCAGGAAGAGCAAGTTAGCAAGCATAACTCAATAGAGTGCCTTAATAGACTCCGACTACATATACCACGCTCACTTCAGCGTTTCCACGGGCATTGAACATTGTCATCCTATCCTACGATCACCGGCATCATGGGGGGAACAGCGTGCAAGAAGGAGCATGTCCTTTACTGCTTCGATGTTTTGTCTGCAAAGCTCAAAGGCGAGACTATACCTCGCTATGAAGGTGAAGACAAGAATGAACAGTTGTCAGTTCTCTTCCATCATATGTGTGAGGTGATCCACAAGATGCTGACGCCATGCATTGTACAGCCCACTCTTCGTTACATGGAACACTATTAGATCAGATGGCTCAACTAGACTGAGAGGATGCATCGGGAACTTCTCTCCTATGCCTCTAGTTTCCGGCCTCGAGGAATACGCTCTCATCTCAGCGCTCAAAGATAGGCGATTCGCTCCTATCTCCTTGGCTGAGATGCCCAACCTTGAATGCGGGTGAGTAAGCACGTGCTCGCTATTGCCCCCTCGAACGAGACACCCGTTACAGCTATGCTGATGTCCGTTCCTACATTGGTATACTTGCCACGTCTTCCTTTCAATCTACAGAGTCTCCTTACTTACCGACTTTGAAGACGTAGAAGATCCATTCGACTGGGAATTAGGCACTCACGGTATCCACATCCACTTCGAAGATCCAGCATACACAGCACCTCCACCTACAGATTCACCAGCTTCAATGTCATCCACCGATTCTTCAAGTACAGCCAACAATAACGCTGCTGGTGGCCTACGAGGCAAATTGTCAGGTCTCGCAGGATCAGCTAAGAAGAAAGCCTTAGGTAGAAGTGGAGCTAGGACCTTATCCGCTACATACCTGCCGGATGTCCCTACGGCTCAAGGATGGAATAAGGAAGAAACATTAGACTCGGCGATGAGAAAGGCGGGCTATAAGTGAGTGAATATCTTTACCCCAGCTGTTGGAAAAAAAACTGCCGTCGCTGACTTCGTCAACACAGCGGTCGCATAACGGATGCTATTCGCCGTTCAATACGATTGACTCGTTATCAAAGTAGCAAGCTTAGTTTGACATACGAAGAATGGCATGCGGTCCGTCATTGATGTCAATCTAAAGCGCTCGTCCCTTGTGTAGACCGCCTTTGTATCGCTAGTGTCCATGAGTTATCCGGCACGGTGAAGGCGCCACGATTCTCTGATATAGATGGAAGCATCGATATGACGCGTCTTCTCGCGATACCTACCTGCCAGGGACGCCTCCACAGTTAAAGCACCCAACTGTGAATGTCACATGCACCTGTCACAGTACTCGGCAACGGAAACTCTCGCTTTCGATGACTGCGCTGTCCGAGCAACACAGCAAGAGCTGGCAACTGAGTGTTGTGGGTTTGTGTAAAGGGCAATTTGATACAATGCGTCTTTGTTTCACCTTTAACCTCACAGCCACACGACAAGCAACATGACATCGCTCAATTGGGCGAATCTTCTTTATACTATGAAAGTTGTTCCAGCAAGTACCATGCGTGCGTACACTGTTCATGGACGCTTGGCTCGTATGCAGACTGGGCTAACGTGCCCTTGTGAAGTGTTGCCGGCCTTTGGCTAGAGAGCTATATCTGGATGCCTCTGACTCCACTGATAATTTGCAGAGCATATATCTGCGATACCGTGGTCCGAGCCGCTGACCCCAATCTAAGCATATTAGCAATGCTCATATCAACAAAACGCAGGCATGAAACAGCGAAGAGAGAATGATTGGGAGTTTCCTATGGACCTCTATGAGATAATGCCTTTAACTCGGGGCAAAAATTGACATATTCTACAAGAAAAGTGGTCGAACGATGATATCGTTACCCGACAAACTCGATGCAGCGCTTGTAGCTGGACAATTAGATATGAGCAAAGCATATTCATCAGAAGAGACGATCACTTCAAGGGCAACATGCTGTCGAATCACTCACTGGGGCTAGGCACTCTCCACGCGTCCACTCACCCTCTGTACAGCTGTGACCTGGTACCACGGCAAAAGTGTTTACGAGCAGTCACCTCCCTGAGGTCGTCTGACTCTGCCGCGACAAAGAGTGTCGCACTATAGAGAAGGGACGATTGTAGCAGTTTGCCGAAAAACAGACATGTCAGATTTATCGTTGTGACTGCAGCAAAGAATCGTAATTTCGACCGATCCTGCCCTACCATCCGCTCCTTGCACACCTACGTGCAGAACATTGATCAGCTAAAACGCCTCTGTCACAGTCAGACGGTCATGCATCGTACTGAACCGGGTGTGGGTGACTCATATGAGCGGTGACCTCATCGCGGGAACCCTTATAGCCGCTGCGCATCGGGGAAAAGGTTAGAAAAAGCACACACGGGTTTCACCATAATGGGCTCACCAGTGTGGACACCTATTGGTAGAGCAAAGGAGGAACGAGATCTGTCAGACTATCCAGACACATTCGATCTCTGTACTATCGCTTGCTTACGCGTACGGGTGGACGGGGGTGTTCTGCTATTGCGTAAGGGAATCGTCGTCAGCCTCGACGCCGGACTACCGGGCTGGTGGCTGCCACAAACAGCAATAGACAAGTGAAGGTCAATGACGTACTGTCTGCATGACTTGAACGATATTGGCAAGCTGTAGATGCTGAAAGACTTGGGAGCGCGCACGACCTGTGTAGTTTTCTGGCCAGATTTGCTAAAAGAAGAGGCAAGGGAGGTCGCTTTGCTGCTTTTAAACCTGCACAAGGACGAGATAGTCTCTAGAGCAGTCTTGCAAGATCAAAATACTTGCTGTGCTGCGGTGCTGCTGTGCATGCAGTGTTGCTGTGTGGGTGCGCGTGATACACCTCGCCACAGAGGTTGTACACGAAGCGCGTGATCACTTTCACAGTCGGACAGACAGCGCATGTACTGCCTTCAGTCCAACACGCAGATGAGCCGGAGCTCTCAGCTTGTCTAGTTACTTGAGCTCGGGTTGTTCACGTGGTGTATTGCTGCTAGACTTTTGCGTAGCTTCATCATCGGCCATTGGTAGCATACTATCTGTCACGAAGATGATCTGACCCTTTGTACTTGGCTAGTGGTGTGAGGGCCAGCCAATGCTTCCCAAGTGGTGGCATGTTCCTGTGCGCTGACTGTTCCAGCTGCAAGTTCCGTGATAACAGTCCACCGTCGCAATGATGTGCGATGGTCTACTTCGACCGTATATATGAGCCGGTGCTCTGATCAGGCTTGCATTGAAGTACGGTGACGAGACTGAACTGCTGTACTGGTAGAAGAATGATGTGATGGACAATGAATTTAGTTCCCGAACGACTCCCACGATATGTAGTAGCAGATTACGTAGCAAAACTGATAGCATGCACAATGCCGACGACTCGAGTTGCAGGAATCCCGACACGTAGCAAGCAAAGCCCAGTTGCTCACTTGTCTTTGCCATCTTCGACCTGTGTTTGCGGCGAATATGGGTGCGAAGCCACTCGAAGCTGGTGGTGGTGGTGGTTTGTAAATGACTGTATAAGAGAGGTGTCTCGTGTGCTTTGCTACTCCATGCTGTTTCGCTTCAGTAGATTGACCACAGAGTAGTTCCTATATTATACTGGCAGGGACTGAAACTTGAAAGCCACGTTCGCCGTGAGACTAGAATGATCTGAAGTGCGTGATGCGGGTTCTAACACCATATTTGCAGTGGGCATCAATATTGCATTATTGACCTCGATTTGTTTACTCCCTACTGATTAGCTTGCTGCTCTTAGCTGAAAAGTATCGTTGGCTGGCAGACGCCTTCCGAGCTCGCTTGGATGAGGGAGATCGACAGACAATTCAATGGAGCAGAAGAGAGCTGTGAAAATGCAAACAGCATTAGGTTAGAGAGACTCTAACTGAATCCGCAGAGACGATCAGCAGCGAAACAAGACTAAAATTTGAAGATTGCAGCAGAGTGCAAGATTGGTAGAGATGCAACAGGGCCTGCACCTGCTCCTACGGTTGGCCATTCGAGTGGCATGAACATGGCCGGCAGGCATGAGCATGTCATGCACTGAAGAATCACTGTCCTCAGAGAGGAAAGAGGCAGAGATTCAGCAGCTGCGTCAAGGCCAAGCTGAGAGCATATCTATCAAGACTCAGCAGACATGCGGGGCGTTATCCGGTCTATCGGACTTGTTGGTGGTCGATCCATAGTCACAGCCACACCATCACTTATGAAAGTCCGTCAGTATGAGGGCTGCAATTCTCAGAACATCTGCCAATTGTAACTGGTTACTTCTGCCCCTACTTTCACTCCTCACTGTGGTCAAAATTGCGGCTTGACCCTCCTTGACGTGCAGCGGCCGCCAGTATGCGGCCACGTCTCTGGGCTGCAGTCGCTCAGTGCCAGCCTACAAGGCAGATCGTCGAGTTTCACGGGATCAGCTAAGAAGAAGAAGTATGGTAAAAGCAGAGCCAGGACGCTGCCACCTACGTACATGCGGAGTATGGGGATTGAGGTTGCAATGAAGGCAGCAACACTTGGTCGCCGCTGAGGAACGCGGCTTTTCAGTGCGCTGGCATCTCTACGAAATTCATGGTCGAAGCTTAGATCGAACTATTGCTGATTTGGTCGACATGACTTAGTGGTTACAACAGTTGCCATTTGCCATCCGGGGTTGTGGCTGACTCGTTGAGAAATTAGTAAGGCTAGATTGACATGAACTATTTCCGCGCTTTCGTGGGATGGCAAGCGCTTCAATACATCAGAAGGGTAAGTGAACAGCATCAGCTGTCCAGGTGCAGGCGACGATTCTCCCATTATCGCCTGTACACACACACAGAAGCTTTGCACACGTTTAGCTTTTGGCGTTCTATAATATACTTACTCCCGAGAATCGTCGGGACGAGTACGTTCCTGACGCAAACAGACCAATGCGAGCACCCGTGAGTGCGCACTGCAGGCTAGACATGTTTCCTTCCTGAAGTGAAGCACAACAATCCAGAATTCTGGCAGCTAATCTCCAGGTGTGTATTCACGATGGAATTCCATTAACATGCCCGTCACTACCTGGCTATGTCTCGCAGTACCTGGGAATGCGTGTCTGATTTCATTGATCCCCTTGGCACACATGCCGTGACAGCATTCCCAATGCATTCCGAACACTGTTGGGGTCTTCTTCCTCATCAAAGGTGAAAACTTGGCGGCTAGACATGGTGTGCAAGGCTCGGCGATTAGGTATGACTACATGGCCGCGGTCTCGCGAGAGAACTCACCAGACCCCGCACCTGCAGGGCGTTGTCAGCCGGGGTCAAAGCTTCCCATACATCGTACAGGGAGGTGACTAACTGTATATATTCCCCGGTACGACCTTGTCGCTGTGCTGCCGGAACCTCTTCCCAAAGACCAATGACGTCTACGTAAAGCCGTTAGCGTGGGACGAACATAGAAGTCGGCACGACCAAAGGGCGATTGATCAGATCCACTTACTAGTGCGCCTTCCCTGCTCCATAGACAGTCCACTTGGACCATACAATGGTCGGGCCTGGTCTCGGGATGGTCCAGCTTGACTGTTGGATGGTCCAGCTTGACTGTTGGATGGTCCAGCTTGACTGTTGGATGGTCCAGCTCGACTGTTGGATGGTCGGGCTTGGATGTGGGATGGTCCAGCTTGACTGTTGGATGGTCCAGCTTGACTGTTGGATGGTCCAGCTCGACTGTTGGATGGTCGGGCTTGGATGTGGGATGGTCCAGCTTGACTGTTGGATGGT